>JAVDOI010000013.1:15771515-15839015 GCA_032191485.1 Leptoclinus maculatus
GTCAGCACCACTTTAATGTTTGAATATTTCTCAGGTGATAACATCGTGAGGATTCACGCCGTAGGTAATAATGAAATGACACATATACACAGTTATACGTATTATACATCCACGATTTATACCAATCTAATATCTGGCTGTTCCATATGAAGTTACAGACAGTTAGCTTAGCTTAGCATAAAGACTGGAAACGGGGGGAAACCCTTAGCCCGGCTCTGTCCTGAGGTAACAAAATCCACTCACCACACAGGAGGTGAAGGGGAACATTGAGGAGCTGCGAGGCCCAGTAGAGGGAGCGCTGGCCCGCAGAGAGGAGATGGGGTCTGGGGCTCGGCCTCTGGAGGGTCAGAGGATCCAGGAGACCGCCGCCCACCTCAATACTAACTGGGACAAGCTGAACAAGCTCTACCACGACAGGCTGAAGTAAGGAGGGGGTGGAGGGATCGCGGGAATATTGACTCGTTTTGTGCACGAGTTTGAATGAAGAATCTGTGTGTGTGTGTTTGTAGGCGTTGGCAGGACTGCAGCTCCAAGTGGCAGAAGCTGGTTTCGGATCAGAAGGCGATGGAGGAGTGGCTGAATGACGGCGAGAGCGCTTTGGGACTGGCCGAGAATGAGCCCGCGGGACACAGACAGCGCCTCAGGGTAACGCACATTTACCCGCCGACACATGGCCGACGGGACCCAGAAAGCTGCTGGATGTATTCAGTGTCCACCAACACTGCTAAAGTGCCCTTGAGCAATGTCACAGGAGTCCAAAAGACACATTCCCTGTTGCAGCATAAAGTAGCACACGACCTAACAAGATGTGACATATCACGGCCTAACGTCATATCAAGACATCAAAATGTGTCCCTGTAGCATCATAGCATCATCTCCTGGTTAAATAATGAGTTAAATATCCACCAGGACTTCTTCTCTCTCTTAAAGTCCAACAAAAAGAATGGTGAGAAACTCCACGACTCTTTTCACGTTTTATCACGAGTATAATGCGTTTACAAACAGATCTCTCCTTTTATTTGACCCATACTATATGTGTATTAAAGGAACAGCCCTCTTGATGCCCCCATGGTAGCTAAACGGTGCCCTCTATGGTGTTCTTCAATTGGAGAAAATGTGATGAATGTTTCCTCCAGGGCGCCATTTGAGTGGAGACAAACAAGATGCAGCGCAATGTGTCCTTAAAATGGAGAAAGCGTGATCAAATGCCCTCCAGCATGCAGCTGGTGCCTCTTTTCTATTCATTCTGTTAGTACGCCACTACATAAATACATGACTTCAGAACACCTAAAACAGCAAGCCCAAAAGGACATGATATGAAATGACATCAATAAATGACATTAAACAGCTGTGAGTAGTCAATAGCACACACACACACACACACACACACACACACACACACACACACACACACACACACACACACACACACACACTCGAGAGGAAAAGGCAGTGAGTGTCCGACTGTGCAGTCAGCCTCGATACAAACAACACACTTTCTATTTTAGGCCTTATGTAACAATATGATGTCATCAAATTCGACATTTCAAACCCCAAAAGCTGAAATTGAAGGATTACGAAAAGCAATTTAACACACGCGAAGAACAACGTCTTTTACATCACGAGACCCGGATGAATAATGTACGCGGGGATCGTTGTTAGAAATGTGGTTAAAGTGATGTGAAGTATTGCTGTATGCGTGTGTGTGCGTATGTGTTTGCATCATCAGACAGCCCCCCCCTCCCTTTGGGCTGCTGTGATCAGCTCACAGTGCCCACCTGCACAGACGAGGACGCAGTGCCCAAGTGACAATCAAGTGCCAACCTGTGTGTGTGTGTGTGTGTGTGTGTGTGTGTGTGACAGAGAACCATCTGGTTCCTCAAAACACAAGCTGCCGCCTGAACCGACCTCATCCTGATCCCCCATTGTACAAGCACACACTCATTGAATGAATTGGTGTTGATGCACTTTGTGGAGACTCAGCCTGACCTCAAATGGTTGGCTCACATTTAACAAAAGAAATGCATTTCAATGCATAGTCCGTGATTTTGAGGAAATATTGAAGAAGTTTGCACTAAATGTGAAACCAGGAGGTGATTAGCTTACCTTAGCTTAGCGACCGGCCAGGCCAAGAAAAAGTTCCCTTAATACCACAAACTGTGATGTATGTGTTCATGTTTGACCAAGCTAGGCTAACTGTTTCCAGTTGAACCGCCTCCTTTAGCTTCATACTTAACAGATCATCAATCTTCTCATCCAACCCCCAGCAAATAAGTTGAAACACATTTCCCAAAATTGCGAAGCTATTTCTTTGAAAGTAACATTGGAAAAATTCAAAACCAATACGTCTAATCATCCACTTCGTGTGTGTGCAGGACCTGACGGAGGCCATACCTCTCCAGGAAGTGGTGTTGTGCAGAGTAAACTCAGCAGGAGAGGATATCAGCCAGTTGAGCACGCCGGACGATGCCTCGCGGCTCCGAACGCAGCTTAAACTACTCAGCGCTCGCTGGGTTAACGTCTGCCAGCAGCTCAACGAGCGCAAGAGAAGGTGTGTGTGTGTGTGTGTGTCATGTTGCTGTTCATGTTTGTTTCACTGTCAAATGTCCCTGAAAGTACATTTGAATGGAATATTCTGTCGGCACATTGACAGCCACCTATAGCTCACGTTGGCCTGGATCTCACCGTCCTTTTCTCTCCTGCTGCCGCTCTCGACTCCTGCAGGTCTGCAGAGGCACGCACGGCGACCGCCGAGCTGCAGCAGAACATGGGCTCCATGCTGGGCTGGCTGGACAAAGCGGAGGGCGTCCTGGCCATCCCTCTGCAGCCGGCCGAGCCACAGCACATCAGAGACACTCTGGGCAAAGTCCAGGTATCCATCGAGACACAACACGGCAGTCATAATGAGCTGTGTGTGTGTGTGTGTGTGTGTGTGTGTGTGTGTGTGTGTGTGGATCAGTGTAAGTTCATTTAGCTGCTATCATAGTGTAAATGAGATACAGTTCTTTATTATTACACTCAGCCTTTAAAGAACATTTGAATGTGTGTGTGTGTGTGTGTGTGTATGTGTGTGTGTGTGTGTGTGTGTGTATTTGCTTTTGTTAGTTTAGATCAGGGGTCGCCAATAGGCGGACCGCGGTCCGGATCCGGACCCAGACGCTGTCCTATCCGGACCCGGACGTATAATTGATGGATAATTGAGAATTATACATTTTGGTGGAGCGCTTCTGTTTTAACCTGCGCAGCTTTTCTGTCCTTTACGGCACTCATTCATTCACTCATTCATTCATTCATTCATTCATTCATTCATTCACTCACTCACTCACTCATTCATTCATTCATTCATTCATTCATTCATTCACTCATCCACTCATTCATTCACCCATTCATTCATTCATTCACTCATTCATTCATTCATTCACTCATTCACTCATTCATTCATTCATTCATTCATTCATTCATTCATTCACTCACTCACTCACTCATTCATTCATTCATTCATTCATTCATTCATTCACTCATTCACTCATTCACTCATTCATTCATTCACTCACTCACTCACTCATTCATTCATTCATTCACTCATTCATCAGTTCAGGAAACACACCGACCAATCACATACATTGTAAATAGTGGAGTGAGATCACGCAGACAGGCGGAGACGGAGCGAGAGCAGTGAGAGAGAAGCAGTGAGAGAAGTGAGTAAGTCGGAGAAGTTAACATGGCGTGCTCTAAAAAGAGAAAGGTGGACCTCGAAGACAGCTTTAACAAAGAATGGACGGACTCGTGTTTGTTCATTCTTCCTGCTGGCGCTACTAAACCACTCTGTCTCATATGCTCAGATACCGTGGACATTATTCAAAGAGACGATGTGAAACGAGACCAAACATACCCACTCCAATCCGAACTGAGGGCACAGAAAATAAACCATTGAAGAGCCCAATATGAACGTTCCACCAGAATATTAACACATTCATTCACTGCCCAACGACGTGCTTACGAATGTTCCCTGAACGTTGCTTTGATTTTGGGTCAACATAAAGCCGTTCACTGATGGAGAGGTTGTCGAGGAGGGCATGAGTGCAGTAGATGGAACTTTACTTGAGGGGAAACAAAAAGAAGAGTTATGTGAACAAATCAAGCAAATACCTGTCAGCAGCCTCAGACACAAGGCTCATCTTTATACAATCAAGCACTTTCTTTAAGATGTAAGTTATTCAAAAGTTCTTTTTTGTGTATTTTATTTTTAGATGGAGCCATTATTTTACTTGAAATGAGAGAAGAACATTTATTTATGTATTTCTATGTATTATTTATGATCCATCCAGTTACATTTGAAAACAGAATAATAATTGTTAAAATATAATTGATGTGTACTTTCTTTATTTGATTTGACAGTTGTTGACGACACAGAGACGTTACTACTACTAGACTTCTTGAATATATATATATATATATATATACATATATATGTATATATATATATGTATATGGCACTAAGTGGCGCGAGTTAGATATCATTGTAATGTTCCGGACCTTTGCCCGAGGAGATTTTCTCAATCTGGACCTTTTGTAATTGTAATTGAAGACCCCTGGTTTAGATAATTAGGTTGAAAGAGCTTGTGCCCTACATTGAGCTGCTGCAATTATTTCTTGTTAAATTCAGCGTGTATGACTTTGTGTGTGTGTGTGTGTGTGTGTGTGTGTGTGTTTGTCAGGCACATGTGGAGGAGCTTCCTGCCAAGAGGGCGGCGATGGAGGATCTGAACTCCAGACACAAGCAGATAACACTTCCTGCTGAGAGACAGAAAGACATCAGGATCATCAACACGCGCTGGGCTCAGGTTAGCAGCATCCACTGTGAACACTACGGATAACACCGTGATCAAAACAATCCATGTTATCCATGTCTTCTCTAAATGCTTTATGTCTGAAGTGAATAGAAAATGTTTTGCCAGGATAACGTTTCCAAGTGTTTCTTACCGTAATAAATCACAGCCTGTCCTTGTTTAGGCGTCCAAGGCTCTGCCTGAGCGTCAGCTGGAGATCGAGGGTCTGCTGAGGGAGCTGGAGAAGTTTCAGGGTCAGCTGGACGTCCTTTCAGGCTGGGCGTCCAGCACCAGGGACAAGCTAGAGCACAGCCCTGAGGAGCCGCCAGCCAGGGTGGGACACACACACACACACACACACACACACACACAGCAGTAACGCCCCATGGTCCTTTTGAATGAAACCTTTCTCCGTTCATTTCTCCAGCTCATTGAGGAAGTGCAAGCAAAGCAGCCGGAAGTGGAGTTTGTTTTGAAGCGAGCCGATCAACTGTACAAGGACAGTCCTCACAGCCACCCGGACAAGGTGAGGAATATTCCCCACCTGAAGTTTCCATGTCGAAATAAAAGCATTGAATTGCATCACTGCAACTCAACCTTTGTGTGTGTGGTGACAGATGAAGTACATCAAGATAAGGGAGGACTGGACTGTGATCCTGGAGCTGATGCGGCAGCATAAGGAGAGGATGGCTGTCCTGCTAGTGGCAAAAAAAGCCAGTAAGACTTCATTTATATATATATATATATAAGTACATGTTCATATGCAATACGTGGTCTCTATTATGTTGCTTGTAGCTGTCCATTACAGTCTGACTAGTTTTCGGGAGATTCCTTCACAAAATGAGCGCGGCGTTAGGTAAAAATGGCCGCCATGTGAATACGGTCCGTTTGCAGGTTTACTTGTATGTTTATGCACGTTTTTGTTCAGGTGTGAACTTTTTCTATGTATATATTTATCCTCCCAACAATCAAAACAAGCCTTCGAAGACTTGATCACAGTAAGCCCGCCCTAAAGCATCCCCTGCTTTATGGTCTGTTTGACTCTAAATGGACCACGATGTACTAAATGAACATCATGCTGTATTGAAGAAGACTTGAAACTAGAGATTGAGACCATAAACTCATGTTTACAATGTTTACTGAGGTAATAAATCAAGAGAGAAGTAGAGTCATTTTCTCATAGACTTCTATAGGACCAGAGGAGTCGCCCCCTGGTGGACACTAGAGAGAATGCAGCTTCCGAGACACTTCTGCATTGGCTTCACTCGGCAGAACCGGTGGTTGCCGCCTGCTATAACTGGACATAAATAAGTGGTTTTAAATGTGTGTGTGTGTGTCCCAGATGAAAGTCTGGTAGGGAGTTCCCTGCCTGAATCTGCAGCGCTGGCTCAGTTCAACAAGTCCTGGGCGGAGCTCACTGATTGGCTGACCATGCTGGATAACATGGTGCAGAACAAGCGCGTGGTGGTGGCTGACCTGGAGGACATCGACGACAACATCAGCGGGCTTAAGGTCAGGACCTCAGAGATCACTGAAGCAATTGTTGTGGTCCGTGTACAAAGGAATGATTCACTTGATCTGCTAAAGTGCACTAATCAATGCGGAAATATATCAGTAAATTACAGATATTGATTTTGGTGTTTTTAGGTGTCTCTGCAGGAGCTGGACCAGCGGCGCCCCCTGCTGGAGCGACAGGTCACAGCAGCACAGAACCTGAAGAACAAAACCAGCAACCAGGAGACCCGCAACGCTATCACTGAACGCAGTATGTCCCACACACACACACACACACACACACACACACACACACACACACACACGCATAATCTTGTGACAATCTTGTGTACATATGTCTGCATATGCTATTCATTATGAAAGCTGTATATTTTAATTATTGGACCTGGCTCGTGTGGAATTCTGCTCAAACCGTATGCTTGCACAGATTTCCTGCGCTCCAGGTTCAGCCCTTGTCCTCACACGCTACCCTAACCCTCTCCTCACACGCTACCCTAACCCTCTCCTCACACGCTACCCTAACCCTCTCCTCACACGCTGCCCTAACCCTCTCCTCACACGCTGCCCTAACCCTCTCCTCACACGCTACCCTAACCCTCTCCTCACACGCTACCCTAACCCTCTCCTCACACGCTACCCTAACCCTCTCCTCACACGCTACCCTAACCCTCTCCTCACACGCTACCCTAACCCTCTCCTCACACGCTACCCTAACCCTCTCCTCACACGCTACCCTAACCCTCTCCTCACACGCTACCCTAACCCTCTCCTCACACGCTACCCTAACCCTCTCCTCACACGCTGCCCTAACCCTCTCCTCACACGCTGCCCTAACCCTAACCCTCTCCTCACACGCTGCCCTAACCCTAACCCTCTCACACGCTGCCCTAACCCTCTCCTCATACGCTACCCTAACCCTCTCCTCACACGCTGCCCTAACCCTCTCCTCACACGCTGCCCTAACCCTCTCCTCACACGCTGCCCTAACCCTAACCCTCTCACACGCTGCCCTAACCCTCTCCTCACACGCTACCCTAACCCTAACCCTCTCCTCACACGCTACCCTAACCCTCTCCTCACACGCTACCCTAACCCTCTCCTCATACGCTACCCTAACCCTCTCCTCACACGCTGCCCTAACCCTCTCCTCACACGCTGCCCTAACCCTCTCCTCACACGCTGCCCTAACCCTAACCCTCTCACACGCTGCCCTAACCCTCTCCTCACACGCTACCCTAACCCTAACCCTCTCCTCACACGCTACCCTAACCCTCTCCTCACACGCTACCCTAACCCTCTCCTCACACGCTGCCCTAACCCTCTCCTCACACGCTGCCCTAACCCTCTCCTCACACGCTACCCTAACCCTAACCCTCTCCTCACACGCTGCCCTAACCCTCTCCTCACACGCTACCCTAACCCTCTCCTCACACGCTACCCTAACCCTCTCCTCACACGCTACCCTAACCCTCTCCTCACACGCTGCCCTAACCCTCTCCTCACACGCTACCCTAACCCTCTCCTCACACGCTGCCCTAACCCTCTCCTCACACGCTACCCTAACCCTCTCCTCACACGCTGCCCTAACCCTCTCCTCACACGCTACCCTAACCCTCTCCTCACACGCTGCCCTAACCCTCTCCTCACACGCTACCCTAACCCTCTCCTCACACGCTACCCTAACCCTCTCCTCACACGCTGCCCTAACCCTCTCCTCACACGCTGCCCTAACCCTCTCCTCACACGCTACCCTAACCCTCTCCTCACACGCTGCCCTAACCCTCTCCTCACACGCTACCCTAACCCTCTCCTCACACGCTACCCTAACCCTCTCCTCACACGCTGCCCTAACCCTAACCCTCTCCTCACACGCTGCCCTAACCCTCTCCTCACACGCTACCCTAACCCTCTCCTCACACGCTGCCCTAACCCTCTCCTCACACGCTACCCTAACCCTCTCCTCACACGCTACCCTAACCCTAACCCTCTCCTCACACGCTGCCCTAACCCTCTCCTCACACGCTACCCTAACCCTCTCCTCACACGCTACCCTAACCCTCTCCTCATACGCTGCCCTAACCCTCTCCTCATACGCTGCCCTAACCCTCTCCTCATACGCTGCCCTAACCCTCTCCTCACACGCTGCCCTAACCCTCTCCTCACACGCTGCCCTAACCCTAACCCTCTCCTCACACGCTACCCTAACCCTAACCCTCTCCTCACACGCTGCCCTAACCCTCTCCTCACACGCTACCCTAACCCTCTCCTCACACGCTACCCTAACCCTCTCCTCACACGCTACCCTAACCCTCTCCTCACACGCTACCCTAACCCTCTCCTCATACGCTGCCCTAACCCTCTCCTCATACGCTGCCCTAACCCTCTCCTCATACGCTGCCCTAACCCTCTCCTCACACGCTACCCTAACCCTAACCCTCTCACACGCTACCCTAACCCTAACCCTCTCCTCACACGCTACCCTAACCCTCTCCTCACACGCTACCCTAACCCTAACCCTCTCCTCATACGCTACCCTAACCCTAACCCTCTCCTCATACGCTACCCTAACCCTCTCCTCACACGCTACCCTAACCCTCTCCTCACACGCTACCCTAACCCTCTCCTCACACGCTACCCTAACCCTAACCCTCTCCTCACACGCTACCCTAACCCTAACCCTCTCCTCACACGCTGCCCTAACCCTAACCCTCTCCTCATACGCTGCCCTAACCCTAACCCTCTCACACGCTACCCTAACCCTCTCCTCATACGCTGCCCTAACCCTAACCCTCTCCTCACACGCTACCCTAACCCTCTCCTCACACGCTACCCTAACCCTAACCCTCTCCTCATACGCTACCCTAACCCTAACCCTCTCCTCACACGCTACCCTAACCCTCTCCTCACACGCTACCCTAACCCTAACCCTCTCACACGCTACCCTAACCCTAACCCTCTCCTCATACGCTGCCCTAACCCTAACCCTCTCACACGCTACCCTAACCCTCTCCTCACACGCTACCCTAACCCTAACCCTCTCACACGCTACCCTAACCCTAACCCTCTCCTCACACGCTACCCTAACCCTAACCCTCTCCTCACACGCTACCCTAACCCTAACCCTCTCCTCACACGCTACCCTAACCCTCTCCTCACACGCTACCCTAACCCTAACCCTCTCACACGCTACCCTAACCCTAACCCTCTCCTCATACGCTGCCCTAACCCTAACCCTCTCACACGCTACCCTAACCCTAACCCTCTCCTCATACGCTGCCCTAACCCTACAAGGCATTATTATGTACCGTATTTTCCGCACTATAAGGCGCACTTAAAAGCCTTTAATTTTCTCAAAAAACGACAGTGCGCCTTATAATCCGGAGCGCTTTATATATGGATTAATTCTGGTTGTGTTTACTGACCTCGAAGCGATTTTGTGTGGTACACGGCGCTCTGTCAAAATGTTTTAGTACGACTTTGGTAAACTACAAAGCCGCACCGCTTGCAGCATTACGGCTACCGTAGTCAGGAGTCTCACCGGTAGTTCTGGACGAGGTGTAAGCATAAGCATGCATAAGTATCATAGCTCGCTGTGTGAGTCACGCAGACTCCACTAACTGTGTGTTTACATGTCTGTAATCATAAAGCTACAGCTGTCTCAGAACGCTGCCGTTAGCAGACGTGCTAACTAACGAGCTAACAAGCTACACTACACGATGTAAACAGTCCGTCCCCCAGATCGTCACATGATGAACTGTAAACTCGTCATAAACTCGTCATAAGCATCACATCTCGCTGTGTGAGTCTCGTACTATCTCGTGAGAATATGGACACGGAAGTGGAGAATCTACAGATTTCTTCAGAGCGCCCGCGCCTTATAGTCTGGTGCGCTTTATATATGAAAAAAGATCGAAAATAGACCATTCATTGACAGTGCGCCTTATAATCCAGTGCGCCCTATAGTGCGGAAAATACGGTACTTCATTTGCTTTCTTTATGACTTTTGAAATAAAATGACAGTATGCCAGCGCCCATACTTTTTCTTTTACCCTAATAATTACGGCAGTTACTTTTTTCTGGACCTAATATTTTCTACTGACATATTTTGTACACTGAATCAACCACGTCAGATCATGCCCAGAGCGAGCCGTTAGCTTTCCAATGCTAGCTAAAACTGATGATAACCACTGCGGTCTGCCCACGTTAAGCTAGCTACCTCGCTGCAGCTATAAGCTGTGATTAGTCTTGTTCTTCTTCAAGCTTAAACTGAACATACTAATGTTGAAAGTGCTATATTGATATTTACATATATATATATATATATATATATATATATGCCATTTTCATTCTTTCTGTCATTGTAGTTGACAGGCTTCAGACTCACTGGGAAGACTCCCAGACGAAACTCTACGACAGGACGAAGCAGCTCCGCAACATGCAGCAGGACTCCGCTGATTGGCTGGATGCCAAGAAGGGGGTGGATCACCTCATCAAGAGGGCCAGTGAGAGGATGGAGTCCTGGCAGGAAGTCACGTACACGGTGGAAGCCTTGAAGAAACAAAACGCCGAGCTGAAGGTCGGGCAAAGTGTTTTACACTCTCAGATGTCTGGTTTCTTTGGTCTAAATTAGCATCATTTAGATGCACACACGGGTTTTCCACCTTGCATATGAGATTTATAAACAGAGGGACTCGTCACATTTTACAGTTCTTGTCCTTTCTGCCTCAGCTCTTTGCGAGGGAGCTGCAGCAGTGGCAGGGTCAGGTGGATGAAACCAACGCGCTGGCTGACAAACTGCTGACACTGTACGCCAATGACGACACGCACAAAGTCACCCAGGTCAACGACAACATGGTGGCCACCTGGACACACATCAACAGGCGGTAAGAACACCGAAGACAGATATATATGAAGATACAGCTTCAGGATTCATATGGAGGCTGTTGAGGCTTCAGTAGCAGACAGCTAGTTGTTCCCTTTTGTTCTTCATTATGTTGGAATACCTGTCCAGATAGTCATTGTCATCTATTATTGTCTTTAGTATTTATTTTCACTGTGTTCTTTGGGTTATTACATTATAGCAGCTTTAGTTCCATCATTTTACAGAATGATCCATATTTTCAGCTTTTCACAATGTAATTACACAAAATAGATCATGGGGTGTTTTTCATTTAATATTAACAAATTACAATACATTTAAGAACGAAATTTAACGAAAGAAGAGCGTTTTGGGGAAATATAAATGTTCCACTTCTCCTACATTTTGTAATACAACCGTGTTTGCTTGATGTAGATGGTGTGTTTTCAGTGTTTTATCCATTGTTTGGTATTGTTTGTCTGTAACCTCTTTTAGCCACTGTCTTGGCTAACCAACTCAGGACTTACCGAGTTAAATCAAAACTAAATCTTAGTTAGAATTTTTGCACCTTAAAACAAAAAAACAAGCTCAGAATGGAAATTAAATATTATGTATAAATAAATGTAGCAGCATTGGCAGCATGTACACATGTGTGTGTCTCCAGTGTTTCGGACAGAGAGGCGGCTCTGGAGGCGGCTCTGAAGTTGCTGCAGCAGTCGTACCTCGACCTGGAGAAGTTCCTCAACTGGCTGACGGAGGCTGAGACGACCTGCAACGTTTTAATAGACGCCACCAACAAAGAGAGAATGCAGGAGCAGCCGGAGGCAGGAAGGAACCTGCTGGCACAGTGGAAGGTAGGACACACATATATTCCTACTACCCAGCTGGACACCCAGCCCCAATTGAGGGAGAGATGCGACGAAATCTTTCGTGTGTGAGTCCACTTTTGTGGTTGCAACTAAATAAAGTTGCTCAAAATCCCTCTGTTGGAATCCTGACAGGTATGGAAAGTCCTCCTGCTCTGAGATAACCGCTTAAATAAAGCTTTTAATTCCAGTAGAAACATAAAATACAATTGTCATTATGCAACACAGGGATGCACAACAAAATTCAGTTGTAGCCCCTTTGTAACACAACAAAACAACAACAGTAGTACATTCCTGTAGTGATTTATGTTTTATTTTTTGAGGCCTCTTTGTGTTCTTTTCTCTAACGTTGATATACACGTATATAGAAATGCTGATATGAGACGTAGTTTTAGTTCAGAAACACCGAGATTCAACGTATCCGTGGTTTACAGAAACTTACGATGCAATAAAGCTGCATTCTCTCTATTGTCCACCAGGGGGCGACTCCTCTGGTCCTATAGAAGTCTATGAGAAAATGACTCTACTTCTCTCTTGATTTATTCCCTCAGTAAACATTGTAAACATGAGTTTATGGTCTCAATCTCTAGTTTCAAGTCTTCTTCACTACAGCATGATGTTCATTTAGTACATGATGGTCCATTTAGAGTCAAACAGACCATAAAGCAGGGTCTGCTTTAGGGCGGGGCTACACTGTGATTGACAGGTTGCTACCGCGGCTTTTTGACAGAAATTTCTGTCGGAAATTCTGATTTTTTTTCCCGCGGAACATTACATGTTAATCAATATAATATTTTGTCGGGTGGGATCTATCAGACATTCAGTACATTTCCAGTTTGTGACCGAGGGTTTGAGATTGTCTTCCTTGACTGTCCCGGCTGGTATGACAGGAATGCTGACATAGCACTATAGAGAGATCTCATTGGCCGGTCGGTGCCTGGCAGACAAATGTAAAAATCCCCCCACTGCATTGTGGGTGTTAAAGGGAAGGCTCTGTTCTGCGAGAGAACATATTTTGACCCTCCGCCATCACCCTGCACCCACACACACTTTCTGGTGGAACGGCGTGTGCACGATGCGCTTGCACATACACACACACACACACACGCACACGCATACTGTAGAGGAAACACAATATGCTGCACACATGCAGCATATTGGAAATACATTTTCAGATACACACTTCCTTTCGACGCGCACGCACTGTCAGTACAACAGCAGCACTGTATGCAGAGCTGAGATAGTCTTCTGTGTCCAATTATAATGGCGGGCAGCAACGCAGCGTAGCATCCAGGGAGCACACACACACACACACACACACACACACACACACGGGCTGTAACACTGAATGCAGATAACGTTTAATTGGAAAATGAGCGCACATATAGTTTATGCACCCTTTCAAGTTCTCCCTGCCTCTCCCCTCCTCCTCTCTCTTTCTCACCCTCTCTGTCGTTCAAACTCACACTGACTCACACCCTCCAACTCCGTCTCCCTTTCTATGGGTAACTAACCCTCCCTCCATCGCTCTCGACTCTCTCCCTTCCTCTCTTTGTCACACGCATTTAAACAGAGGGCGTGCTTGTGCAGTCACATTGAGTGCTAATCTTGGAGGACTGGAAGAAGCAGAAGATGATGCTTCTTCTTCTTCTCCGCCTTGACATCTAGTTTTGGGATTCCAGAGTAAAAGTTTCGGGGATGCTGCGCAGGAAGGTCTACCATGTTCAGGTTGGGAAAGAAAATCAAGTGCTGTTCTTTTTCAAATCAGCATTGTAATCCTAAATCCAGGCATTTTATTTGAAGGAGAATGTGTCGTCTGTAGCTTATACATTGGAAGAGTTTGACCATGTTTTTAGTAGGTATGAATCCACGAGCTTTGGACACATGTTGTGTATTCACGCTTTGCTTCTGCAACAGGAACTTGTCACACTGTGGGCACAAGTGCTTTTCTAAACTAAAATCTCAACGTGAGCTGATTCTGCTCCAACTGAAAGGCACCGAATATAGAAACATGTACAAACCCACGGAGGCACATGTCAACAAACAAACACCCAAAATGATACAGAAAACTAAAAGAAAGGTTTTTATTCTCCATGTTTGATCCTTTTCCTCCTCTTTGTTGCTGTTTGGGGTCCTGAACAGTGGCGGCTGGTCCATAGAGGGCGCTAGGGCGCCGCCCCCCCTAGAGCTACAAAAAATAAAAATAAAAATAAAAATAAAAATATAAATAAAAATAAAATTTAAAATAAAAATAAACTATACAAATTGTCAATATTTGTGTTTTTGAAACATGGAATCACCCAGTAATATGTGTAAAATATGATATCTGCGGTAAATATATGCTTTTCCTGCTCGTCCTCTCTGCCTGTCTGCTCTTCCTCTCTGTGTGTGCACGTCTCAGCTGCTGGGGCGCTGGAGAAACTGCCCCAAAGAGGCGGGTCTATAAAGCAGTTTAGCCAATGCTGAGTAAAGATATAAATGAGTGACATACAATTCAGCCAATCAGCGTCCTCAAATAGATTCAGCTTGGGGCAGTTTTTTTCCTGCCCCAAGCTGCGCGTTCTCGTCAGGAGAAGTCTCTACAGGAGAGCGCCAGTGTGAGCACTACTCCTCCAAGACCCGTTTGAGAGGAGAACTGAGAGGAGAAACTACTGAAAGAGCTGATCCCAGATCAGCCTGACCTCACAATCAGACAGCAGACTAGCAGGAAAGAGAAGCAGTACATGAAGCTTCTCTACTAGCTGTACACCAGACAGGTTTGACTAGCTGGATGACGTCATGATAATAACTTATTTATCTTTTTAAAACAACGGGGACAGAATATGACATATATATTATTATATTATACAGAATATTATATGATATATATATTATTATATTATACAGAATATTATATGATATATATATATATATTATTATATTATACAGAATATTATTATATGTTATATATATTATATTATACTGAACTCCCTGTGAGGGTGACTAAAATAAGATGTCCTGACGTGTTTGTGAAAGTGTTATTTACTGCTTTTTTTCGTGTTGGAATAAATGTTAAATATTTAACTGCAAAGTAGTAATGCGTGTTTGATACCTTAATTTGTTTGCATTAAATCATTCTGGGATGTTTGCTGAAATTGATTGGATGTGGCACAGCCCTACCAAGAACATTTTCCACCAGCCGCCACTGGTCCTGAATAACCCGTTTCTTCCACTTTTCTCAGTTTTTCCAGTATGAAGAGTTCCTCTGTCTCTATATACCCACTGTAGGGGGTAGGGGGATCCACTTCACCACTATGTTTACCACATACCTATCCCTTAATCCCTTAAGGCCTTTATGCACCGGGGGCGTGGCCATGCAATGCCAAGTCGCAGCACTTTGTCGATAAAAGAAATAGATTTATGTTTCAATATTTATACCTGAACTGTCTCCCTCCATGGAACTGGTCAGTGTTTGATGTATTCATCTGAAATGTTATGCCTGATTTACATATGTTACGCACAACAACCCTGTAAAATTCCTCAAGTAATCATATCCATGTGTAGAGTTTACAGATGAAATGCCTGAGTCCCTCCGTAGTAATGTAACTACAGCGTTACTCTTTAACCTGGCTCTTCCACCTGCGCCCTGGAGGACTCTATCGTAACGCTTTCTTCACGACTTCTGGAATAAGAGGACAGTCGATGTGTATACCAGAGCAGCGGAGCGAGTTAGCGCTAACCGCACACGTAGCCGTCGCCTGTGCTAGTGAGATACGGTTGATGACGATGCAATACAAGCCGCTGTATGTATAAGCTGCTGTATGAAGCTGGGGCGGGGTTTTGGGGAAAAGCAATTCAAAATCTGTGAAATCAGCGAGTCGTGCTCTCAAATTGAAAGAACATGTTGAACGACAATAGAAGAAAACAAAGTTGATATGTGATGACGGATAAGCCTTCATTTCATATCCTCTTCCCTCATTGTTTACAGACTGGAGTTGAGTTTAGTAGCCAGTTTACAAGCTAATATTAAACCAGTGAAGACCTTCAACTTTAGGTCCATGTGAAGGCAAAGGGCTGCACACAGAGCACACAGAGGGACAGGGCGCTGCTCCACTATATCCCTCCATAGATAATAGTTGTTGATAAGATAATCCCTCATTAGTCCCACAGTGGGGACATCAGGATGTTAAATACAGCTCCTTTAAGACTTTGGGTAATGGATCGTCTGTTGGAAAAGTGAACACAGGTGGGACTACAGCTGTCGAAGTTACAATACATGAAGCCCTGCATTATGGCTCAATCCTAGTGGTTGCTCTCTCAGATCCCGATCCCATTACTGAGCACTCAAGCAGTGAAAAATAGTGAATTCCTGAAAGATGGCTGCTATTACCAAGAAGATGGCTGTGTGTGCTCCAACAGAATGTACTGCTCCTGCTTCTTTTCCACTAACTCTTACTGTGTCACTAGGACCTCCAGGCAGAGATTGACAGCCACACAGAGCTGTATCACTCCCTGGATGAGAACGGGCAGAGGATCGCGACCTCACTGGGGGACTCCGAGGACGGGGCTCTGCTCCAGAGACGTCTGGACAACATGAGCCAGCGCTGGAACGAGCTGCGCAACAAGACCCTCAGCATGAGGTGAGTCTTTGTTCTGGACCGCCGTGGACTTAAAGCGTAAGAGACAAAACCCAACTGTGATTGTGTTTCAAGGGCCCACCTGGACTCAGAGATGGCCCCGTGGAAGAGGCTCCACATGTCGCTGCAGGAGCTGCTGAACTGGCTTAGGCTTAAAAGTCAACAGCTGGAAAAGGAGCCGCCTGTTGGGGGGGACGTCCCCGCCGTGCAGGCACAGCTGGACACACACCGGGTAGGAGGACACACACAGGATCACATCGTCTGTCATTCCACAGTCAACCAAACATCACCAAGAAGAGCGTAGCACAGCGTAGGATCACATCGTCTGTCATTCTACAGTCAACCAAACATCACCAAGAAGAGCGTAGCACAGCGTAGCATCACATCGTCTGTCATTCTACAGTCAACCAAACATTACCAAGAAGAGCGTAGCACAGCGTAGCATCACATCGTCTGTCATTCTACAGTCAACCAAACATCACCAAGAAGAGCGTAGCACAGCGTAGCATCACATCGTCTGTCATTCTACAGTCAACCAAACATCACCAAGAAGAGCGTAGCACAGCGTAGGATCACATCGTCTGTCATTCTACAGTCAACCAAACATCACCAAGAAGAGCGTAGCACAGCGTAGCATCACATCGTCTGTCATTCTACAGTCAACCAAACATCACCAAGAAGAGCGTAGCACAGCGTAGCATCACATCGTCTGTCATTCTACAGTCAACCAAACATTACCAAGAAGAGCGTAGCACAGCGTAGCATCACATCGTCTGTCATTCTACAGTCAACCAAACATCACCAAGAAGAGCGTAGCACAGCGTAGCATCACATCGTCTGTCATTCTACAGTCAACCAAACATCACCAAGAAGAGCGTAGCACAGCGTAGCATCACATCGTCTGTCATTCCACAGTCAACCAAACATCACCAAGAAGAGCGTAGCACAGCGTAGCATCACATCGTCTGTCATTCTACAGTCAACCAAACATCACCAAGAAGAGCGTAGCACAGCGTAGCATCACATCGTCTGTCATTCTACAGTCAACCAAACATCACCAAGAAGAGCGTAGCACAGCGTAGGATCACATCGTCTGTCATTCTACAGTCAACCAAACATCACCAAGAAGAGCGTAGCACAGCGTAGGATCACATCGTCTGTCATTCTACAGTCAACCAAACATCACCAAGAAGAGCGTAGCACAGCGTAGCATCACATCGTCTGTCATTCTACAGTCAACCAAACATCACCAAGAAGAGCGTAGCACAGCGTAGGATCACATCGTCTGTCATTCTACAGTCAACCAAACATCACCAAGAAGAGCGTAGCACAGCGTAGCATCACATCGTCTGTCATTCTACAGTCAACCAAACATCACCAAGAAGAGCGTAGCACAGCGTAGGATCACATCGTCTGTCATTCTACAGTCAACCAAACATCACCAAGAAGAGCGTAGCACAGCGTAGGATCACATCGTCTGTCATTCTACAGTCAACCAAACATCACCAAGAAGAGCGTAGCACAGCGTAGCATCACATCGTCTGTCATTCTACAGTCAACCAAACATCACCAAGAAGAGCGTAGCACAGCGTAGCATCACATCGTCTGTCATTCTACAGTCAACCAAACATCACCAAGAAGAGCGTAGCACAGCGTAGGATCACATCGTCTGTCATTCTACAGTCAACCAAACATCACCAAGAAGAGCGTAGCACAGCGTAGGATCACATCGTCTGTCATTCTACAGTCAACCAAACATCACCAAGAAGAGCGTAGCACAGCGTAGGATCACATCGTCTGTCATTCTACAGTCAACCAAACATCACCAAGAAGAGCGTAGCACAGCGTAGCATCACATCGTCTGTCATTCTACAGTCAACCAAACATCACCAAGAAGAGCGTAGCACAGCGTAGGATCACATCGTCTGTCATTCTACAGTCAACCAAACATCACCAAGAAGAGCGTAGCACAGCGTAGCATCACATCGTCTGTCATTCTACAGTCAACCAAACATCACCAAGAAGAGCGTAGCACAGCGTAGCATCACATCGTCTGTCATTCTACAGTCAACCAAACATCACCAAGAAGAGCGTAGCACAGCGTAGCATCACATCGTCTGTCATTCTACAGTCAACCAAACATTACCAAGAAGAGCGTAGCACAGCGTAGGATCACATCGTCTGTCATTCTACAGTCAACCAAACATTACCAAGAAGAGCGTAGCACAGCGTAGGATCACATCGTCTGTCATTCTACAGTCAACCAAACATTACCAAGAAGAGCGTAGCACAGCGTAGGATCACATCGTCTGTCATTCTACAGTCAACCAAACATCACCAAGAAGAGCGTAGCACAGCGTAGGATCACATCGTCTGTCATTCTACAGTCAACCAAACATCACCAAGAAGAGCGTAGCACAGCGTAGGATCACATCGTCTGTCATTCTACAGTCAACCAAACATCACCAAGAAGAGCGTAGCACAGCGTAGCATCACATCGTCTGTCATTCTACAGTCAACCAAACATCACCAAGAAGAGCGTAGCACAGCGTAGCATCACATCGTCTGTCATTCTACAGTCAACCAAACATTACCAAGAAGAGCGTAGCACAGCGTAGCATCACATCGTCTGTCATTCTACAGTCAACCAAACATTACCAAGAAGAGCGTAGCACAGCGTAGCATCACATCGTCTGTCATTCTACAGTCAACCAAACATCACCAAGAAGAGCGTAGCACAGCGTAGGATCACATCGTCTGTCATTCTACAGTCAACCAAACATCACCAAGAAGAGCGTAGCACAGCGTAGCATCACATCGTCTGTCATTCTACAGTCAACCAAACATCACCAAGAAGAGCGTAGCACAGCGTAGCATCACATCGTCTGTCATTCTACAGTCAACCAAACATCACCAAGAAGAGCGTAGCACAGCGTAGCATCACATCGTCTGTCATTCTACAGTCAACCAAACATCACCAAGAAGAGCGTAGCACAGCGTAGCATCACATCGTCTGTCATTCTACAGTCAACCAAACATCACCAAGAAGAGCGTAGCACAGCGTAGCATCACATCGTCTGTCATTCTACAGTCAACCAAACATTACCAAGAAGAGCGTAGCACAGCGTAGGATCACATCGTCTGTCATTCCACAGTCAACCAAACATCACCAAGAAGAGCGTAGCACAGCGTAGGATCACATCGTCTGTCATTCCACAGTCAACCAAACATCACCAAGAAGAGCGTAGCACAGCGTAGGATCACATCGTCTGTCATTCTACAGTCAACCAAACATTACCAAGAAGAGCGTAGCACAGCGTAGCATCACATCGTCTGTCATTCTACAGTCAACCAAACATTACCAAGAAGAGCGTAGCACAGCGTAGCATCACATCGTCTGTCATTCTACAGTCAACCAAACATTACCAAGAAGAGCGTAGCACAGCGTAGGATCACATCGTCTGTCATTCTACAGTCAACCAAACATCACCAAGAAGAGCGTAGCACAGCGTAGCATCACATCGTCTGTCATTCTACAGTCAACCAAACATCACCAAGAAGAGCGTAGCACAGCGTAGCATCACATCGTCTGTCATTCCACAGTCAACCAAACATCACCAAGAAGAGCGTAGCACAGCGTAGGATCACATCGTCTGTCATTCTACAGTCAACCAAACATTACCAAGAAGAGCGTAGCACAGCGTAGGATCACATCGTCTGTCATTCTACAGTCAACCAAACATCACCAAGAAGAGCGTAGCACAGCGTAGGATCACATCGTCTGTCATTCTACAGTCAACCAAACATCACCAAGAAGAGCGTAGCACAGCGTAGCATCACATCGTCTGTCATTCTACAGTCAACCAAACATCACCAAGAAGAGCGTAGCACAGCGTAGCATCACATCGTCTGTCATTCTACAGTCAACTAAACATCACCAAGAAGAGCGTAGCACAGCGTAGGATCACATCGTCTGTCATTCTACAGTCAACCAAACATCACCAAGAAGAGCGTAGCACAGCGTAGCATCACATCGTCTGTCATTCTACAGTCAACCAAACATCACCAAGAAGAGCGTAGCACAGCGTAGCATCACATCGTCTGTCATTCTACAGTCAACCAAACATCACCAAGAAGAGCGTAGCACAGCGTAGGATCACATCGTCTGTCATTCTACAGTCAACCAAACATCACCAAGAAGAGCGTAGCACAGCGTAGGATCACATCGTCTGTCATTCTACAGTCAACCAAACATCACCAAGAAGAGCGTAGCACAGCGTAGCATCACATCGTCTGTCATTCCACAGTCAACCAAACATCACCAAGAAGAGCGTAGCACAGCGTAGGATCACATCGTCTGTCATTCTACAGTCAACCAAACATCACCAAGAAGAGCGTAGCACAGCGTAGCATCACATCGTCTGTCATTCCACAGTCAACCAAACATCACCAAGAAGAGCGTAGCACAGCGTAGGATCACATCGTCTGTCATTCTACAGTCAACCAAACATCACCAAGAAGAGCGTAGCACAGCGTAGCATCACATCGTCTGTCATTCTACAGTCAACCAAACATTACCAAGAAGAGCGTAGCACAGCGTAGGATCACATCGTCTGTCATTCTACAGTCAACCAAACATCACCAAGAAGAGCGTAGCACAGCGTAGCATCACATCGTCTGTCATTCCACAGTCAACCAAACATTACCAAGAAGAGCGTAGCACAGCGTAGGATCACATCGTCTGTCATTCTACAGTCAACCAAACATCACCAAGAAGAGCGTAGCACAGCGTAGCATCACATCGTCTGTCATTCTACAGTCAACCAAACATTACCAAGAAGAGCGTAGCACAGCGTAGCATCACATCGTCTGTCATTCTACAGTCAACCAAACATCACCAAGAAGAGCGTAGCACAGCGTAGGATCACATCGTCTGTCATTCTACAGTCAACCAAACATCACCAAGAAGAGCGTAGCACAGCGTAGGATCACATCGTCTGTCATTCTACAGTCAACCAAACATCACCAAGAAGAGCGTAGCACAGCGTAGCATCACATCGTCTGTCATTCTACAGTCAACCAAACATTACCAAGAAGAGCGTAGCACAGCGTAGGATCACATCGTCTGTCATTCTACAGTCAACCAAACATCACCAAGAAGAGCGTAGCACAGCGTAGCATCACATCGTCTGTCATTCTACAGTCAACCAAACATCACCAAGAAGAGCGTAGCACAGCGTAGGATCACATCGTCTGTCATTCTACAGTCAACCAAACATCACCAAGAAGAGCGTAGCACAGCGTAGCATCACATCGTCTGTCATTCTACAGTCAACCAACCATCACCAAGAAGAGCGTAGCACAGCGTAGGATCACATCGTCTGTCATTCTACAGTCAACCAAACATCACCAAGAAGAGCGTAGCACAGCGTAGCATCACATCGTCTGTCATTCTACAGTCAACCAAACATCACCAAGAAGAGCGTAGCACAGCGTAGGATCACATCGTCTGTCATTCTACAGTCAACCAAACATCACCAAGAAGAGCGTAGCACAGCGTAGGATCACATCGTCTGTCATTCTACAGTCAACCAAACATCACCAAGAAGAGCGTAGCACAGCGTAGCATCACATGGACCTTTGGGTTGCTAGTAGAACATGAGACATCTGATCCTATCAGGACACAACATCATGTGATCTAATTTGTAGTTCATTTGTATTATTCTGAATCTTGGGTGAGTGTGGCTCATAATAGAAGGAAACGTCTCGGAACCTTCAGCTCAGCACCGGTGCAGTGAGTTAGATACTTTCATAATAAAAGTGTTTCATTGTAAAAGCAGCCATTTACATTTGAGGCAGACTTAATGTCCCCTGACTAACATTACGCAGATCAAAGGCTCACAATAAATGGAAAGTATTGTCGAAAGGGTTCAAGAAAAAAACATTTCATGCAAAAAGAAAAGGGAGCCGATTGTCTCTGCTGATTGAGTCATTTCATGTGCAAAACTACAATGAGTTCAGATATGCATTAGGGAAAAGGCTTTTAGTCAAAGCGTTGCATAATACATCCAGACATGTTTTAGTTTGAAGGGACAGTGTTTGTGCACAGAATACAAGCAATGGGCTACGTTCACTCCTGAGGTCTCATGACCACAATAATGTCTACATAATGCTTTCAATACATTGTGTGTGTGTGTGTGTGTGTGTTTGCACAGGGCTTCAGGAGGGACTTGAGAGCTAAAGAGCCAGTTGTGACCAAGGCTCTGGACGATGTGGGAGTCTTTCTGTCGGAGCTGCCCCGGGAGACACCATCACCTGAGCAGAGGGGTAACACACACACACACACACACGTCTGCATAGAGGATGCTGCAGGAAGGAGTCCTAAAACCGGGAAACAGGCCAATGTGTTTAGAGATGCTTTAGAAACAGGAGGCGTTATAGAGGCGCCAGTATAAAACGAAGCTGGACTACTCATTATCTTCAGTAACCGGGTCATCGTTTCTGGAAAGAGACATTGCTGATGAGTTTTTAAAATGTGTTTTTATATTTGCCGCTTTGAGCACCACAAGCCGAGTGCCGTCTCGTCCCATTGGAGAGAGGACAGACATCTCTATGGCCGACCGTTCTAACACTCGAGATTGATAAATGGCACTGCAAGTAAGAGGAAGTTTGATTTTGGGATGAACTGTCCCTTTAAAGATACATCGATAGGATGGATTAAGAACGTCAGCGTTATTTAGATTGGATTATTTACATTTGAACACACCTTGTACCTGCCATTCAAATGTGGAAACACAGGAATAAAAGCTCATCAATTACCAGAGCAGCACCAGGATCAGCTCGAGCACTTCAAGTCCTGCATAAAAGGCAAATCTGAAGTGAATTGAACAGACCTTTGGACCCTAGTAACAGCTTGGTAACACACACACACACACACACACACACAGCACCTTGCTCTCCATGGCTGCAGCCCGGTTACCAGGCTCGTAGAAAGCAGCTGAACTTTAACTGTGGCCCAAATGAACCCACTCAGAGAACACAGAAAAGAAAGGGTGAACTCCAGCTGCTAACGAGCACTTACATCCTCATAGGAAGTCTTTGACCTTCAAACCGCCTAAAAAGCTGAATCGACACAGTGCTTTGAGAATATGACATTTTGCTTTAAATTCATCCGAACCTGTGTCTTCACTAACAGCCTGAGTGGTTTGACATATACGTCGCTCCTGATGCTTCATTGTCACAGCTAAAGCCTTAAACAGTTAGAGCTCTGCACGGTTTGAAGACAGCGATACAGAATACCGCTGCGGTTGCTCTTCTTCTTCTAAGTAATGATGGTCGTGTAGCAGCAGGGTTTTCCTCCTCATCAGGACATGTGGAATCTAAATATTACACGTAGTGATGGAGAGAATAAGGGATTGGAGATGTGAGGATACAGATTGCTGCTTTCATTGTCCCCAGATGTTAATCCAGTACCTCTTCTTTCCCTCAGATATCGGCCCCGAGGAGCGTGCTCAGAATGTCGGGCGAGTCCTGCGCAAAGAAGCCGAGGACGTGATGGCCAAGTGGGACAGGCTCAACTCCGATTCGGCCGACTGGCAGAGGAGGCTGGAGCTGGCTCTGGATCGGCTGATGGAGCTCCAGGAGGCGGAGGACCTGCTGGACGGACAGCTGCGGCAGGCCGAGATGGTGAAGGAGGCGTGGGAACCCGTCGGTGACTCCCTGCTGATTAACTCCCTGCCGGAGCACATCGACAGAGTCAAGGTCAGATCCAACGACATGTGGCATCAAAGTATTAAAGGAGCCCGAGAGACTAAAGAGATACATTTAGGTAGATACAGACTGGTGACTTTTAGATGGTCGTCGTGTCATTGCAGGATTTTTGTAAAATAATTTGAGCTTTGGACGAAGCTCGGTGGAATCCTGTGCTACCACTCTGTATGTTGTAAATATAGTTATTATATAGATATATGCACTCTGTCCACAGCAGTACATTACTCTGCTCCCGTTTGTTGTCAATGTACCACGATCTAAAAAATGATTTGATAATGATTCATTGGTGTTTAAATGCTCCCACAGCATATTTAAAAACATCTGTAACAGTCACAGATGTGCATCACCTTCCCCTTATTCTGCACGCATCATGGAAGACATAGAAGAGAAAGCCCACCTTCATCTATCAACCAGTATAGTTACACTACAGCCATATTAATCCTACTTAAGCCTGTCAGTGTTTTCCATACATCAGCAAGCATTAAACATGCAGAAGAAGTTTACATGACGGATGCATCTGTTTCTCCCTGTTAGAGGAGTTGAGGTGAGAAACGACTGAACGGGGGGGCTACTAACAACCTGTCTGTGTTTCCCATCTGTCCTCTCATCACTGCAAACAATGCAGCGCAATACAAACGGCCTGTGTGTGTGTGTGTGTGTTCCAGGAGTTCCAGGAAGAGATCGCTCCGATTGAGGATGACGTAATACACATGAACCAGTTGGCGTCCACTTTCGGTCCGCCCGACATCCAGCTGTCGCCTGGCAACCTGGACCGCATCGACGATCTCAACACGCGCTGGAGGCTGCTCCAGGTACAGACACAGCTTTGTCCCGCTACCCTAGACTTCTATCACTAACTCTTTCTAACAGCTCCCGTCCTCACCCACAGAGCTCCAACACCAGAACCTTCCCGTTCCCTGTGGTTAGACACACGGGCTTCATTATGTCACTGTGGTTTACATTTGGGTTCTCCGTTCTTGAATCACAAATCCAGCTGAGGAAAAGTGTCGTGGACCTGCTAGCACACGTGTGTGTTTCTGTGTTGCTTTTTGGTAAAGCTGTAATAAGGAGAGAACACACATGTGTGATCAGAGGCAGCACAGGGTGGGCCTCCATCAGTCTCAATAAACCCGCTGGCAGCCATGCTGGAAGTCAGACAGTGATTGTTACCGGGGGTGACAGACAGAGCCAATCAGCTGCCAGACAGGCCGACCGATGCAGAGGAGCCACGGGCGGAGATGGGCGCCGTGGTGACACCGCGGTGACGGGACCAGACGGACGGTCTCTCTGAAGTTAGCACCTGACCAGATGTTAGCACACACACACACACACACACATTGTCTTGTAGTGAAGGTGAGAACATCAGTGTAGTGATGGAGCTTACTTAAAGAAATACTTCAAAAAGAGTTTTCTTCAAGAATTCAAGATAACACAGAGTGAGTCATTGATACGAATGATCATTTAGGATAACAGGATCCTCACTTTCATCCTTCACTGTTAGCGGCTTCGTAAAGACAGCCGCTGGTCAGAGACGGCGAGATACTCATTTCCACACGCGTGAGCTGATATAAAGAGGATAAGAAAGGAATTTTAAAGTATTTAATTTGGACAGAAACGGGGATTTAACTGCCAGTTTTTCAAAAGTCAGTTTCCATTGCAGGTGGTTCATTGGAAGCGTGTGTGTGTGTGTGTGTGTGTGTGTGTGTGTGTGTGTGTGTGTGTGTGTGTGTGTGTGTGTGTGTGTGTGCCTGCTCCACGTCCAATATAAGTGTTTGTGCTTTCATGTTTTCTGCTTTAGTAAATGTGGCTTAAATTTGAGGTGAGTGTACGTGTTTTACGCGCGTGTGCGTGTGTGTGTGTGTGTGTGTGTGTGTGTGTGTGTGTGTGTGTGTGTACTTGCACAGCCAGGTCACTTTAGTTGGTTCAGAGTGTTCTGTCGTGCCTAGAAGCTGATTGGTCAGCGCGGGGACATCGTGCACTCTGAGTAATTTCAACAAATTCCTCCTCAACAATCCCGCTCCTCTTGTTTGTACAACTCTAATTAGGTTACCATGGATACGGGGAAAAGCAACTCAGACAGAAATGGATTGGGTGAGGTGGACTCGAAGGTAATGTCATCGTTTAGTTTCATGTCACATCAAAGCCCCCACCCATCCTAAAGATACTGTCATATCTTCATTCTCTTCACCCGGTCCATACCAACAATATCTCATCATGGATGAACATCAGCTGTCCACTCAGGCTGGGTAATAATAACCCATCTCAGTCCCTCAGCCTCAGGACTTCTATCAAAGGTAGTTGAGACGCCAATGAGCTTTCAATGATCCACTTTACAATTCACTTGTTTTTACCTCCTGGAACAAAAACCAAAGGTCTGCACGTGTTGCCCGGGAACATTAGATCATCGAACATGGTGTCAGGAAGCGTCAGTGATGACAACACACTCTCCTCCGGGGACGGTCGGGATGGAATGAAATCATCGTCTTTTCATGTGAATTAAACATCAGATTAGAAAGGCGTAATGAGATGAATGGGGATAGAGATACATTTGCCTATAAAGGGTTCCGGAGGGATTGTACATGCCATCCTCTAAGGTTGTTTCAGTATGAACGACGGCTGACATTATTGTCACTGAACCTTTTATATACTTCCACCCAGGAGACAGATGTTCGTGTTCCTTTGGAAATCAAAAGTCAAAGTTGACTCATTTCAAATGAAGTATCTACACAACTTATGTTACGTAACAAACGTGCTTATTGAAACGCCCACCACAATCTTTTCTTTCCTGAACCGAACCAGGAAGTTGTAGTTTTGCTGCTTCTCTGCAATCGTTGTGCATTTGATAATGAAGAACTTGAAACAGTAGTTCAAACCAACATCAGTGTCAGTGTGGCCGCCGCGTTGTGGATGTGATTTCTTGTGGTTGTCGAGAGGCCAATTACAGCTCATGGAAATGGACCCCAAAGTGTATTTAATGGAATGGAGTGCATTTATATAGCAGTCGTATCCAGAGCACTTTACGTTTATGAATTACCTTTTGGGCTTTGGATGTCTGTTGAACACATTTCTTGTGATGCAGTGATACCTCACATGAAGGAGAAATAACAAGTCTTTCCTTGGATGAATGAATGTGTGAGCCCCCCCGCTGGGCTCCTCGCTGTGTGTACCTACAGAGCCGATCATCTCAACTCCATCGAGACAGACGGCTCATTCGGAGCTCTAATTCCTCCACTACAGATTCAATGATCTCTTCCATGTTTGTCTTTGTGCCTCCTCCCCTTCCTCTCCCTCCGTCTGCCCATCCGTGTACTTCTACCGGCTGCTTTTGTTTTTAGGCATATTATGTGTCATAGTTTACATTGATGCACGCAACAAAACATCACTCTCATTGTATTCCCACCACTGCCTTTTAAAGCTATTCGTAACTTTCAGGAAACATAATGGCTGAAAGTTGTGTTGTGGCCATGAAATGATCCATCTATCCATCCATCGATCCGTCTATCTAAATGCATTTCTTTCCATCTTTCTCCATCAGATCTCCATCAATGAACATCTGAAGCAGCTGACTGACGCTCAGAGGGACTTTGTCCTTCTGCACGGTGAGTAAAACACACTCACACACACCTACCTGGAAACAGTCTGGTCAGCTTGAGTGTGAAAGAGAAAAGACAAAATGTGTTGGACAAAGTGAGGCACCCACCTCCTGTCAGCATCTCTCTGAGTCAGTGGCACTCAATAAGTGATAAGTGTGAGAGAGAGAGAGAGAGAGAGGGGAACAGTGCTCGATTGTCAACAGGTCACTGAATAACTGAATAATGGAAGAGTATATAAAGACTCCTCATTGAGCCTATGATGGCGTATCGATCTGTTTATGCAGCCTGTTTATTTTAGTTTTGATGACCCAGTGCTTTATCCAACACGGCCGAGGCTCTCATCCGTATCAGAGTCCCATCTTAAAGATTAGTCCATCAATGATCGATGCATTGAATGAAAGAGTAGAGGTCGTGTCTTCTTCTCCAGCATTTCAAAAACACAAAGAACAAACATGGATTAAACATTGCGTTTGTCAGCGTACATTTTATTCTCTCAAGAATTAGTCTCACCCTACTGTGCTGTGATTGGCTAGTGCTGCTGTGCTGTGATTGGCTAGTGCTGCTGTGCTGTGATTGGCGTATTATCTGGCAGTAGAATGCTGCAGTAATGAGTCCATAAACCCGGAAACGAGTTAACATTTTGTTAAATTTGACTAATTAAGCGGCTGGCTAGTTAGCTAACTAGCTTTCTATTTCCACCAAGCTTTCATGCTACACTGGCTACGGAAAATGATAGGATCCAAGAAAACGTTGAGGCAACCAGTACTAGCCAATCAAAGCACAGAAGTACTAGCCAATCATAGCAGAGTAGGGTGGGAGGGGGGAATAACGCTGAGCTGGCTCTAATGTAAGCCTCAAAGAGCTACTCTTATTGATACTCGGTTCTTTTTCATGACAAAATAATCGCTTTTAACAACATGTAATAGGTATTGTAGAAATCAGAGCTAGGCTTGGCATTCAAGGGAAAGTGACACAAAGGAACTCTCGGAATACATTAAACATTGCAGATTAATGTTGTATTCAACTGTAAGACTTTTTTTTTAATTTAAGGATGTCCACCTGGAGCCACTCATTAAACTGTTAGCTGCTTTCTCTCATCAATTCTCTTTAGTTTAATTACAAGACCACGGATAACATCACAACAACACCCATACGCTCATGGCGGTGATTAGAATTCAGGAACCACAGGGGGTGCTTGTAAGAAAAAAATAAGAAAAGGAAGAAACCAAAAATTCAGATGCAAATTATATGGCCATGACTTAGTGTGTAAGATGGTGGAAAAGATGGTAGAACAACAACCACTTGTAAAAAATGTCATGATATCAAAGGACAAAACATAGATGAGTCAATAAATAATGAGTCAATGTCACATTTGGTCATATATGAATGTTTCATCTAGCTTAATAATCAAGCAATAACAAATATAGCCGAACGGATAGAGATGGTGATAGGGGAACAATCAACATGACAGTGATGATGAGAGATGATGTAAGAATGTACATGTTTCATATCTTTCATGTTGCTATGTGTTCTGGCAGTTGTCCTACGAAGCATCGTTCTGTTTTTATATGCAGCAACTTTTACCCATAGGGCACAATAACGCTTATACAGCGGGTAGTTTCAGCCGAGCGATCCGATTGGTCCGAGATACAATCCAACTGTGCTGACAATTCCCACACAGCACAGTCTGCTTAAATGGCTGGTGTGCCAACTCTTGTGGGCATAATAAATGAGATAATTAGCAATAATTCTTGTTTTTCTGCTGTTTTTCATTATCATGTATATATTACTTTGAAGAAAACTTTTCATTACACAAGACTTTTTGCTGCATACACGTTTCCTGGACGTCCATGCTTATGTTAGACCTACAGGATGTTGCTTGTGCAGTAAAATGTGCGTGTGAGAAGTTTAATACCATGCGGAAAGTTTGTACAGTTGTTTTGACCTTTGTTTCTCTTCATCAGCAGGATCTGTAGAGAGCCCCTTCGAGCAGGGCGTCTCCCCAAACAACGTGCCCTATTACATAAAGTAAGTAGCTGAGCTTGTTGCCAGCAGATCTCTCAACTAGTCTACACACAAATTATGACCAAATTAGTTAGTACTAGTCAACACAGTCTCACTGCAGTTCGTGAGATAGTCACAAAATGCAATCCATTGGTTTTGTGTATAAGGACACAAATTTCTTTTATGTCTCCCTGGCGACATTACGTTAATAACAAAAGTTAGGTTTAGGCAACAAAACCACCAACAGTTAGGTTTAGGCAACTAAACCACCAACAGTTAGGTTTAGGCAACTAAACCACCAACAGTTAGGTTGAGGCAACTAAACCACCAACAGTTAGGTTGAGGCAACTAAACCACCAACAGTTAGGTTGAGGCAAAAAAAAACACCAACAGTTAGGTTGAGGCAACAAAACCACCAACAGTTGGGTTGAGGCAACAAAACCACCAACAGTTGGGTTGAGGCAACAAAACCACCAACAGTTGGGTTGAGGCAACAAAACCACCAACAGTTGGGTTGAGGCAACAAAACCACCAACAGTTAGGTTGAGGCAACAAAACCACCAACAGTTGGGTTGAGGCAACAAAACCACCAACAGTTGGGTTGAGGCAACTAAACCACCAACAGTTAGGTTGAGGCAACAAAACCACCAACAGTTAGGTTGAGGCAACAAAACCACCAACAGTTGGGTTGAGGCAACAAAACCACCAACAGTTGGGTTGAGGCAACTAAACCACCAACAGTTAGGTTGAGGCAACAAAACCACCAACAGTTGGGTTGAGGCAACTAAACCACCAACAGTTAGGTTGAGGCAACAAAACCACCAACAGTTAGGTTTAGGCAACTAAACCACCAACAGTTAGGTTGAGGCAACTAAACCACCAACAGTTAGGTTGAGGCAACAAAACCACCAACAGTTAGGTTGAGGCAAAAAAAAACACCAACAGTTAGGTTGAGGCAACAAAACCACCAACAGTTAGGTTGAGGCAACAAAACCACCAACAGTTAGGTTGAGGCAACAAAACCACCAACAGTTAGGTTGAGGCAACAAAACCACCAACAGTTCGGTTGAGGCAAAAAAAAACACCAACAGTTAGGTTGAGGCAACTAAACCACCAACAGTTAGGTTGAGGCAACAAAACCACCAACAGTTAGGTTGAGGCAACTAAACCACCAACAGTTAGGTTGAGGTAACAAAACCACCAACAGTTAGGTTGAGGCAACTAAACCACCAACAGTTAGGTTGAGGTAACAAAACCACCAACAGTTAGGTTGAGGCAACTAAACCACCAACAGTTAGGTTGAGGCAACTAAACCACCAACAGTTAGGTTGAGGCAAAAAAAAACACCAACAGTTAGGTTGAGGCAACAAAACCACCAACAGTTGGGTTGAGGCAACAAAACCACCAACAGTTGGGTTGAGGCAACAAAACCACCAACAGTTGGGTTGAGGCAACAAAACCACCAACAGTTAGGTTGAGGCAACAAAACCACCAACAGTTGGGTTGAGGCAACAAAACCACCAACAGTTGGGTTGAGGCAACTAAACCACCAACAGTTAGGTTGAGGCAACAAAACCACCAACAGTTGGGTTGAGGCAACTAAACCACCAACAGTTAGGTTGAGGCAACAAAACCACCAACAGTTAGGTTTAGGCAACTAAACCACCAACAGTTAGGTTGAGGCAACTAAACCACCAACAGTTAGGTTGAGGCAACAAAACCACCAACAGTTAGGTTGAGGCAAAAAAAAACACCAACAGTTAGGTTGAGGCAACAAAACCACCAACAGTTAGGTTGAGGCAACAAAACCACCAACAGTTAGGTTGAGGCAACAAAACCACCAACAGTTAGGTTGAGGCAACAAAACCACCAACAGTTAGGTTGAGGCAACAAAACCACCAACAGTTAGGTTGAGGCAACAAAACCACCAACAGTTAGGTTGAGGCAACTAAACCACCAACAGTTAGGTTGAGGCAACTAAACCACCAACAGTTAGGTTGAGGCAACAAAACCACCAACAGTTAGGTTGAGGCAAAAAAAAACACCAACAGTTAGGTTGAGGCAACTAAACCACCAACAGTTAGGTTGAGGCAACAAAACCACCAACAGTTAGGTTGAGGCAACTAAACCACCAACAGTTAGGTTGAGGTAACAAAACCACCAACAGTTAGGTTGAGGCAACTAAACCACCAACAGTTAGGTTGAGGCAACAAAACCACCAACAGTTAGGTTGAGGCAACAAAACCACCAACAGTTAGGTTGAGGCAACTAAACCTCAACGTGGCGTCCGACTGGTTGACACCACGTTGAGGTTTACTTCTAGTGGTTACAGAAATGTTCAAGAGAAATATGAATGACCATGAAAACAAAACATACAATATTATAATCAACTCTTCAAACATCTTTATCTTAACAACCAGTGGGTAAAAAGTTGGGTTGTTGGGATACAAAGCAGCAAGTCTTCTCTCTACTGTTTATGGACTTTTCTAAAAAATAGAAATAATAATTTTTTCAGCTATGAGTAGAGGAAAAGTCACTCAGCCCTTCTTATGCCAAATAACGCTAGCGTATTGTATTTAGAGGAAGTGTGACTAGCAAAAGACAATTGTTTTAGGTTATAACAGAGCCGAATGCTGTACTTATATGATGTTGCTGTTAAGTTGTGTTAATGGAATCGTTATAAAGTCAACTTTAAGGAGTGAGCTATCTTTAGTTCTTTTGCCTGCCTCCTAACTGGGTTTTCCTCAAAGTAGTAGCTATTTCCAATTGCATAGATACATTATATGTACCTTATGTAAATAAGTTATGTGTGAGGCAGCAACATACTGTACTATGAAGCAGTGTTTGGGAAATCACTCTTACGGACAAAAGCAGAAAAGGAAGGGAGGGCAGCTTTGTTTTTGTCCTTTTACCCACCGATCGGTTCAGATGAATATATATACACTCACTATACTCACAATATGTTGATGCATTAGCTGTTATGTAATATGTTTTGTATATCCGGTCATTCATATTTCTGCATCCACTAGATGTAAATATTCCATTTTGTTTTCTATACTTTCTATCTAGTATGTTTTTTTACTGGAGAAGAGTTAGTTTACATATTTTCACTTTGGTGGACTTTCACTGATTTAACTGCATTGTTAAAGTTAGATAGCAGAATAATATTCGTTTTCTGTGTGAAATAAATATATTGGCGTGTGACTGCCTTGGGTTAACCAGTTACTGTTGGATCTAACGTTCACTGACTTTGTGCTGGATTGATGCAGTGTTGCCTGTGACTGTTGTGTTGTTTAGCCCTAAACTTTTGGCTTGCCTGATATCTCTTAATATCTAATTGTGTCTAATATTCATCCATTTGTCTGTCTGTCTTTGAAGAATTCAACAGTCCTTTTTCTGTAATTATGGATCCCACTACTTTTCCAAGCCGGCCTTTAGTAGCTGGTTGAGGTCAGTGGCATTGGTTGAGGTAAGGCATTGACCACGAGTTGTTGGGGTCAGGATAGCCATTGGTTATGGCGAAGGACCTGAACAAATCGGGTTCCCGGTACCTTGCGTGAGCATGGACGCCGGGCCAATCCTAGCGCTCTAATGCTACGCAGGGCAGGTCTTGCCAAGAAAAGCATTGGGATTCATAATAGCGCTCTACTTTCACATTGAGGGCATTCAGTCCTTTAACCATCTGTCCACCCATACTTTCATCCATCCACTCGGCCCCAGATAATGTTTGAGTTCAGGGAATCAAATTTGTTGTAGTTAAACAGTATTGGCTAGCTGTATTGTATCATTTGCCAACTGATGGAATAAGCTTGTTTTTCACTGGTTGGTAACTGAATCCCATTGGTGACACATCAGAAGCGACATTCCCCTCGGTTTTCACCCGATATATGTCTGGTTCAATTCTAAAGTTAGTGAATCCTTTAACATTATCAGGTCAATGCAAGTTATACTGTATTGCTACTCAGTTGAAACTCTGATGCTAAGTTACCTTCATGGTTTAGTTGTACAGTCTCTGACCATAACATGATCATCTTTAACAGGTTGTTCAAACTTATATTATAACTGTCATTGGCAAAAGACTGCATAGTGGGTCCAAATTTGAGACATTTTTCCTTCATTATGTATCAAAACATGCTTGTCGAGCAATGGAGAAGTGCTGCAGGCTCAGTGGTAGAGCGGTAGATCAAAGGATCGACGGTTCGATCCCCGGCTCTGCTCGTCCATGTCGATGCGTCCTTGGGCAAGTCAAAACTGCTCAAAACTTACATTACTTAGACATTTCAATGGCTCCTCTCTTCTTGTGCTAATGTAGCACTACATATTAGCATTTACCACCAAGGCTTTGTCAACCAGTGTTTAAAATAATGGAACTTTGCAGAAAAATATTGCTGTGACAGGTAGCAAGCTAACTTCCCCTATAAAATTCTTTATTCAAAAATAATGTCAGGGCGAAGTAAATTGCGCAACACAGAGAAAATAGAAATAGCAAAGAAGCCCCAAAAGCTACTACTTGCGCTACAATGTTAGTACGCAGATACAGTAGTTGACCAGCCAGTCCTGTGAGTAGTTCCTACGTCACCAAGCTTCTAGCTACACGTACTTTGCAAATACACAAGGATGAACTTAGTTGTTATCATAGACTGTATAAAAGTGGATGTAGTGTATTTCCTGGTCTGTTTGACTCTAAATGGACCATCATGTACTAAATGAACATCATGCTGTAGTGAAGAAGACTTGAAACTAGACATTGAGACCATAAACTCATGTTTACAATGTTTACTGAGGTAATAAATCAAGAGAGAAGTAGAGTCATTTTCTCATAGACTTCTATAGAACCAGAGGAGTCGCCCCCTGGTGGACACTAGAGAGAATGCAGCTTCCAATGTCCACTTTTTGATGTGACCAAGCCTTCAGTCTAATTGTTACATCGGTACTGTAGCCTCAGTGGCCCACATATGACAGAGGCTTAACTCTCCACCTCACATTCCTAACTCATTGGTCAGAATAACCCCACAATGCCGTTGGTCAACCTTGCTTCCTGCTGCTTCTTCAGTCAAGAGAGCTCACACAGCAGATTGCATGGGCTTGGTAATCAGCAACTAGCAGTTTGGTGTGTTTGAGTTAACACGTAATGACCGAGTGAGACGTGGAATTAACTGCAAGTGTGCATGTGGGGAAAAAACACTCAACTGAGAGGAAGAGAGAGGAGGAAGGGAAAGAGAAGTGACAGATTCTCCTCTCCACATGCAGTGATAAAGCTGGACCTGACCAGATGACCGAAGCCCTGTGAGTGCCAGCTGAATGCAAACACACACACACACACACCTGTCTACACACATAAAAGTCCTTCACTGTACTTGGCATGAAAGACGCATATATATATATATATATATGTATTGTAGAGAAAGAGACAGAAAGAAAGCATATGGATTAGTATCACACATATATGGATATTAGCACAGGCAAACAAACATTATATGGCCAAAAGTATGTGGACATACTTTACTACTATACTCATATGTGATTGTTGGAGATGTCTTTCCAAGGCCATTAATATAGTGCAATAACAGCCTCCACTGTTCTTCAATTACTCAAGTACTGTATTCAAGTACTTGTACTTAACTTGAGTAGTTTCATAGTATTCTATTTTGTTCTTTGACTCCACTACGTTTCAAAGGGAGAACGTAGCGCAATTTTTAATTCACTCGACCCAAATGTTTTAATATGGCAGCTGGTAAAACCGCCGTCCACTAGGTACACAAGTGCAGACGTTGGTTTGGTTGAGTGTCCTGTTGAAGATGAAGTCGCAGCAGTTTCACGCCGTGTCACGACAGCGATCAGCTGAGTGAGGACATGTTGCCAAAAGTGAGTCGAATGCATAGACTGTATATAAGAAGTGGGCGTAGTCTTTGTGACATCATCCATTGGTTTTTGGACTTGCTTTTGAAGCCTCGAGTTCGCCATCTTGACTTTTTGCAACCAGTGAACGAAAGTGACCATTTGTGGACTGCAGAGGCGTGACGTAGAGATGCCCTATATGATTCTGGTACGTCCGCCCTGAAGCATAACGGGTCTGTTTGACTCTAAATGGAACACAACATACTAAATGAACATCATGCTGTAGTAAAGAAGACTTGAAACCAGTGATTGAGAACAAAAACTCTGTTTACTGAAGTCATTCAGTCATTTTCTCATAGACTTCGATACAATCCGACTTGTTTTTGCAACCAGAGGAGTCGCCCCCTGATGGCCATTTGAAAGAATGAAAGTATTAAGACATTGGCTTCACTCTTCACAACTGGAGGTTTCCGTCTGGTCAAATCGAGCAGAGCCATAACATGAAGTGGAAACGCGGCATTATTGAGGTCACCCACGGACGTTGGGCGATATGGTCTGCAGTCGCCATTTCACTTCAGCCCAAATGTGTTGGAGTTGAGGTCAGGTTTCTGTGCAGGCCAGTCGAGTATACTAACGTCTCAAATGTTACTGTATGGAACTAAGGGGCTCAAACCAGGAAAACAAGCTCCGAACCAAAAGTACGCAATGTTTACAGGGGTGTCTGCATAGTTGTGTCCACAAAGGGTCCATGCACACACTTCACACCCACTCAGGCCACACTGTGCGTCGTGCATACAGACGCACTCTCACACATTTGGGGCACAGCACGACAACATATGGCCGACCAACTGCTTCATGTGCGCGATCAGTCGTCAGCTCCTGGAGACGGTTTCTTCGAAAACCTGCGACATCCCCCTCGTTGATTCGTCTTTGCCACAAGCGTGCTCCCCGATGGGCGGAGTCTCAAATCCCTGACCTCCTACACAAACGTGGTCGGCCGCGAAATGACGTCCCGAGAGCTTAAAATCAGTAATCGGGGGGAATTGTTTGATGTGTTGAATCCATCCCTCTCCGTCTTCTTCCTCCGTCTCAATCTGTCATCACTTTTTCTGCTACACACACACACACACACACACACACACACACACACACACCTACACACACTCGGGTATAAAGACACACTGTTGTGTTTGGGTAAAATAACAGTTGAGACTTGCCTATAAATTACAGGCTGTTCTCTGTCTTTGCTGGTGCAACATAGCCCACATTTCTTAAGCCTTAAACACAGATTCCCAAAGCAAAGAGACCCCCCTCCTCCTCCTACTCCTTCTCCTCCTCTTCCACCTCTCTCTCTCTCTCTCCCTGTCTCTCCTGTGTGCCTTGTAAAAGCAAAAAGCGCCTCCACCTTCTCTCCCTTTTTTGTCTCTCCCACTTTTCCTCTTTCTTCTTTTCTGTCCCTCTGTCTCTCTCTCTCTCTTCACGGCCTTGAGTGTAGAAATCTGTGTGCCTTGAAAAGCAAAGAGCCTCTCTCTCTCTCTCTCTCTCTCTCTCTCTCTCTCTCTCTCTCTCTCTCTCTCGTCAGTGAGGTGAAAAACCTCCACGGATGGTGTTGAGGCTCCTTTGCTTTCAGAGACAGCGGGATGGGGGGAAGGGAGGCAGAGGGGGCCTGAGCTCCGCCTCGTCTATCTAATCTGCGTCAAGTTTCCCAGCGGAGAGAACTAAACCGGAAACTGCCCTAATTTTAATTTCAAAGTAAAGGTGTTAACGGTGTCGGGTGGTTAAATCTTGCTTACTTTTTGTCAACACTGGGCTGGATTAACCCACTTGGGGACGCTGGGGTAAAAATCAGCAGAGGGGGCCCCCAATTGATCCCTGAGGCACTTGTCATATTGTTTTTGATCCAAAAATTATAGGGCCAAAATTATTTCACAATATGAGAATTAAGCCACTAATTGCATTTTTACATCCGCTTCAAGCTAAAATGGTAAATGGACTCACATTTATATAGCAACTTTCTAGTCTTCAGAGCGCAGTGCACTAAATGACAACATTCAACCATTCACACACACATTCATACACTGATGGCAGAAACTGCCATGCAAGGTGCCTCATGCTTATTTACACGCTCAAAATACACACATACTCTCTACGCTCCTCCAGTTTTTGACTAACTATGGGACCAATCTCTGTGAATAGATTTTTATTATTTCCACGATATAACGTTGGTATGTAAAAAGAAAAACGCAGCCTCTTTTACGCGAAGCTTTTATTTTGAAGCATTAAACGGAACTTGTCTTCGTTTTATTCCGGTGGATTGACCCTTGTGTCTCGCTGGCCGGTTCAGCCCGAGCAACCCACCGCTGCTGCTTGCAGAGGAGCACACACACACCAACACACACACACGCACACACACACACACACACAGTAATCTCGGACGCCTCTCCCCGGTGGTAGAGGACTCTCGGTCGGACCGCGGAGGGGGTCTGGATATCGCCTCGGTTTTTCCCCGGGAATCGGTTTATTTCTTCCCGGACGCGGAGCGCTCTGATCGGCCAGCGATGCGGGAGCAGCTTCGGAAGTGAGTGCCGGGCTGGGGGGGGGGGGGGGGGGGGGGGGGGTACTGTTCATGGCGGTGATTAATAATGGTGATGGTAATGGTGCTGGTCGTAATGCAGTAAACCTGTTCACGGCTAGCGGAGAGGCGGTGAGCCGGGGCACAGATCTCCCCCACACTCAGCGGGCAACGCGCATAATTACCTCCACTGTGGGCAAGAATCTGCGCCAAAATAGGCATTACAACCGGATTAGGATGCATTCAAATTCTATTTTGGACGTGGGGAAATAGAATCTCTGACTTTGTGTGCTGTTAACCTATTTCTGCATAAATCCACCCAACATGCATCTCCAATGAATGTCACCTAGCATGTTAAATACATCTGTGGCCGACTCTCAAGCATATAGCAAAGCTATTCATAGTTTAATATATATATATATATATTTGCATTTAGGGATGGAGCCCATAGCACATGACGTTAATTCTTCAATGAAAAGGGAGGAAAACGTCTGTGTTCTTGGTAGCCATTGCACTCAACCAGCCCCCCCTTCTCCACAGCGGCTGTTGGTCGCGGTTGTACCCGGGGAAGCAGGCGAGGTGTGCGGCCACTGAGACTCTTCAACCCACTGTCCCCCCCCCCTCCCTCAGGGTCCCCCGTACCGTCCATTTCTTAATTCTAAAGCCACTGTTTCACTGGCTACTTGCTGCCATGTTGGAATAAAAAAAGAAGGGCATTGAGTGCTTTAAAGCAAACGGAGCTCTGCGCTGCCTGCCTTTATTTACTCGTATGAATGTGGCCCGACAGGGATTTGTGTTCATTTATGTGTGTGTTGGCTGAAAGGGCCGTACCGAGCAAAGCGGCGATGTATCACTGTGTTGCATTCCTCCACAGTCACAAACGCGCACAGGAAGGTGCAAAACACTACCACCCCCCGTGCCAGCAAAGCAGCCCGTGTCTGGATCGGCGGAGGCGTGTGTGTGTGTGTGTGTGTGTGTGTGTGTGTGCGCGCACTGAGCACAGGCGATTTGGATGCGCTGCTGTTGATCTATTTTCGGCTGGAAAAATGATGCCGGGCCTCGTTTTTTTTGTTTTTCCCCCAGCGCCAACAGCAGGGTTTTAGGTCCGGATCACCATGCTGATCCGTGTTTTCGGTGTACAGTGGGGTGTGCTTGTCCCGCAATGATGGGACACGAACCTTCCGTGCACATGTGTGCACTTCAGGAGTTGGTCAAATGAAGAGCAGGGGGTGCAGCGGACTGGCTGGTGCAGAGTTTTTGGCACCAATGGTGGTTGCAGGTGTGTGTGTGTGTGTGTGTGTGTGTGTGTGTGTGTGTGTGTGTGTGTGTGTGTGTGTGTGTGTGTGTGTGTGTGTGTGTGTGTGTGTGTGTGTGTGTGTGTGTGTGTGTGTGTGTGTGTGTGTGTGTGTGTGTGTGTGTGTGTGTGTGTGTGTGTGTGTGTGTGTGTGTGTGTGTGTGTGTGTGTGTGTGTGTGTGTGTGTGTGTGTGTGTGTGTGTGTGTGTGTGTGTGTGTGTGTGTGTGTGTGTGTGTGTGTGTGTGTGTGTGTGTGTGTGTGTGTGTGTGTGTGCACTGATTAAATACAGCTGATGGATAAAAAGCCTGAACACAGATTCAACTTGCTGGATAGTGGTGCTGACGTGCTGGGGCATGATTGTTGTGGCGTGTGTGTCTTTGTGTGCTGTCGTAGATTAAGCTGTCGTTCAGCCTGGTGTGTGTGTGTTTTTTTTTTGGGGGGGGGGGCAATTTCTGCATTCAGAGTTAGTGATGGAAAGAACTTTCCCCACATTCGAGCCGCACGCCTTTTTCTGGTCAGGTGTCGTGTTTGAGTAATAAATGCTACCGGCTCTGGGTGATCGAGGCAGCAAGAAGACTGCGATATTTCACTACCAGCATACATGCGAGAACAAACGTCTCGGTACAAATAACATGTTTGGTTGAAATGACGTCTAGTCAGACACTTGAGAATGACATTTTGACCATGAAGCTGCTAGAAAAGTTTGAAGATGATACGGCCGTTCTTAGTCCTCGTATTTCTAAATGTTTGACAATTTAGATTCAGATTTGCTAATTCAAACCTTTAATCCGGACAAAATGCTGCACTTTGGTATTTCAAAAAGAATCCAACAGAAATTTTGATTAATTTGATGCCAAAAGTCAGTATGATTTGCATCCCACTGCAGATGTGGAGTTGACAGTGGTTGAGAAATAGCCTATAGCTTCACTTCTAATGATGTTACGCTAGATGTTCGTTATATTCAAACTCTCAGTTGAATGTACCTTTCAGTTTCCGTGATAAAGTTCCATCTTGGATTACGGCCGTTGCCATTGTTGTTTTTCTCTGCAACCAATGAACAGATGTTACCATATTTGGAATGTGGAGGACTGACGTAGAGACCATAGTTTACTAAATGTATTCTGTATCATTCTGTATTGAAGAAGACTTGAAACTAGCGATTGAGGCTTCACACGGCAAAACCGGAGGATTACAATCTGAGGTTTATATTAAATCTTATTTGCAAATGTAGTTTGCAGAGACACCAACAAAGAAGTACATTGTTGGCCACTAATAAAACAATGACAAGTTGGTCACTAACGAAACTATTTGACAATTAAAATTTTCAAATTGACAGAAATGAACCACACAAAAGTGATAAGAGTTCCACTAAAGACCAGCAGAAAGGTTTATTAAAACAACCCTTTATTTACAGAATGGATATACTTGTTCATATGTATTTATTTCAATCACAACAATATGTAAAAGACAAGAATTAGACTGGAGCCACCGTCCCCTTATAATAACGGAGAGTCCCTCCTGTTGGCTTGACTATGATGGGACTTGTAAACATGCTCATTTCAGTTACCTTGTTGTTGGGTTCCGGTTTACCGGTTTTGTGATCTATGGTTGTCCTGTAAAGTTGGATCTGACCACATGTAGGCTTACTTAAAGAGAGTTTGCTGTGTTAGCTGGCACACAACGCTCTAGCTAACTAGATAGAACATTAGCTAGTAGTTAGTTCGTTAGCTAGCTGACGTTAGCTTCAGCACAGCTAAACCAGATCCAAAAGCTATCATTGGGTCGGTTTGTTTCTAGAGTCGATGTATGACGCGATTCAGAAGAAATTCCCTTTTAAAAGTTGAACCATTGACCATCAGATACCCCGATAAAAGCCAGCTAGCGTCTTAACACAGAGGTCAACGGAGCCAGGTTAGCGCCTGTTAGCATGACCTAAGCTTTTAAGTAGGTGGACAATTCACCTTTGGTGAAATGCTCAGCCAGGTTTTCATTTCTTTCTGTTCAGATCTAGGGGCTTCATTTTGATCCTTTGATTGAGACAAAAGGGAGATTTGGTATAATCAGGCTGCACAAAATCCCTGCAGCTCACAGCCCAAAATGTAAAATATGAATGTCCGCCACTACAGAACAGGAGAAGAGCTGCTTCTGTTTTCCCTTCTTCCAGACTTTGTGGGGGAGCCGTCAGACGTGCATTACCAGAGCCAGAGCCACCATTGCTGCAGGAACAGTTCACACCATACTGCGTGTGTGAATCAGTTATTAGTATGAATCCACTCTTATTCAAAGTCATCGGTCTTGTGAATATAGTTTTGGGCTTTGGATATGAAGACGTCTCTGTGAAATAGTGATTTTCACTATTTTAAGACATTATATAGACCAATTGATTAAATGACAAAATAATTAGTGTAACATGACTCAATCCTCCAGACACCATCAATTCCACAAATGCTCACCAGAGCACCACATGTGGATTAATCCGCTGCTGAAAATAGTCCCCAACAAATGCACTATTTGCTCATGTACGAGTAGAATCTTATAAAAAACCACAGTCTGACTAAAACAAAATGAAATCTGTATCTGTGAGCTGTTTTCCAGCTAAATGTTGGTCTGTTCATTGGCTTTGTTTACAATAACTAAAATATAGAACAACATCAGAATTAGCCTTTCAACAAACGTCATGTATTTCTTTTTAAATGCAATGATATCATCGTCATTATCTTCTGGCGCTGTGTGATCCTTCAGGTTCTCTTTCAACAAGCAGCCTCCTCTAATATCCAGCTGATGAATACTGCGTTCATGCCTTTTTTGACCCTTTTCTTTACTCTTGGTCACATTAGACCCTCGAAGGCCAATGTTTGAGCTCATTCACGTACCTGGTTGTACGGGAAACATTCTGCCGGGACTCCCTCTCAATGATAGGCAGAGGAAGACATCGCCATAGCCCGTAAACCACCTTTTAATCATTCATCCAAGAGACATAATTGACTGCAGCGAGAAGTGACACTCGTGTCTCCGCGCAGGTCCATTATTTACACCACCTATCTGTCACCACCACAAAGAGCTTCAGCTGCCTGTTAACTGTAATATGTAGCATTGTGTGTTCAGGGTTAGGGTGTGTGGGTGTTATTGTGTGACCAAAGTGTGCGCAATTGTCTGTTCAATCCAACTAAAAGTTATGCTGCACAGAGGAATGCGGAAGGGAAAAAGAAATAAAGTGATCAGATTCAGACTTTTTCTTCCACATCCAGTAATTGTTTCTCTTACTCTTCCCCCTCCCTTGTCAGCTTCAATCATATCGCCCTCGAGCAAGGCAGCGAATCTGTAACTGCTCCGCGGGAGCCGCCCAGTGTGCGGTGGTTTATCTTCTGACAGTTTACGATGTATTATCAACACTTTGGCTCGTCCTCGGGCCATGATGCATTTTCTAAGGAGACGGTGTCAGTTTTCAAAAGGCATAAAAAAAGAGTCAAAACTAGAGATGCTTGGTTCCTTCAGGCCGCCCCTGATGTGAGATTTTTCTCTTGTGTTGTTTTTGTTCATTCATCCCAATGGGACATCTGGTGGGAGGTGGTTCCGTCGACATATTGGAACAATGTGTGTCCGTGTGCTGTATCGTCCTCTTCTTTCCTATCGGAGGCTGGAGACAGATAAGGTGTTGAGGACAGGTTGGTGGTGTGGCAGACAATTTGTGGTTTGAAGTTGATGCAATTTTGAAATAAACCACAATACTTACTTGATCTTCAGGGTAATTTGCGTTTGGTTTGCCCTAGGGCTGGGGCGATAAAACAATCGAGAACATTTTCACAATAACTGCTCTCTGTCTCAGACCTTCTTTGGAAGCAGACAGTTAAACATTGACAGTAATAGCCCCAAAATCACCCTGCTGGTCTTGGTTGGGGATCCCGTAGAAGGTCTCCAGCACCTCTGTGTCTAGGTGAGGAGGAAAACCATGCAAAGTAACACACACACACTGCTCCCGCTCTCTAATTTGTCGTTGGCGTTGACAGCATCCAATAAAAACTGCCCAGGCTGGTATTCACTAATTCTTTTGGCATTGGAGGGCAATTCAAGCAATGGCGCCACCAGTCGGTGTTTGCTCCCAGCGAGCTCATGTTGTGGAGGGTCCCCACCGGTCATATCCGATCTCAAGGCACAACCGGGGTGATGAGAGTGTTTGGGGACCTCAGAATTGCATCTCTGCTCTTTGCAGATGATGTGGTTCCATTGGCTCCATCTAGACCATGACCTTCAACACGCACTGGGGCGGTTTGCAGCTGAATGTGAAGTGTTTGTGTTGAGAGTCAATACCTCCAAGTCCGAGGCCGTTGTTCTCTGCCGGGAAACAGCAGCTTGGGCCCTCTGGGTTGGGAGTAAGTCAAGTACCTCGGGGTGAAAGACAACGGATGGATTTAAACTCACTGAGGGTTAAGCCCCGTCCTCCAACGACATCATGCAGAGGACCTAATGTAAAGTCCGGTTACATTAGACACTGTCCAACTTGACAGCATGATATCAAACTTTATCGTTCCATCTTCTGTGCCCCTCCAGAGTACATTGAGAATTTAAAGGGTTTTGAAGATTGTTTCCTGTCCAGCAACACACTGGGCTCGACTAAACCGCCTCCTACTCAGGGATCGATCACTTCACAATCATAATGAGATAGACATGCTGCAAACAGCTGCTAGTCACCTGTCTTGCACAAGGACGTCTTGTTAGATCTTCTCAACTGATCCAGGGTTTTGAACTAAAACAGTCAGAAGTCCACATCTCTGAGTATTTGATTCTATTAGAGCAGCTAGCCGGCGATGAGCCCAGAGTGACCCAGCCACTGTTTGCAAAGACTCCGAGCTTCGAGGATTTCTAAGTGGCTCTTCACCATGGGACCCCTCTCATTATCTGGAGTGGGAGTGCAGGAGAGAGGAAAAGACACAGCATATGGATTATTATTTGGCTGCTTTTCAGACAAAGGTTAACTGCAGGTGCACTTGTGTGTGACCGACTCGACGTGTGTTCTTTTAACAAGTCGGGAAAGGGTTGCAGTTGTGTAAAAAACATGCCCCAGGCCAGGATTATGAAGCTGTCTGTGAAGGAACGCTGAGCGGCACTGTATTTTAAACTGCGCTTCTGTTATTTTTTTAGCTGTTTTGTTGGGTTTTATATTTCCCCCATTGACCCACAACACCCACTGTGCTCAGTGGTCGCCCACTTAGCACACCTACTATTCACATGTGTGTGAGGCTGATCGTACACACCTGTGCTGAAGAAGACTCTGTGTTTGCTCTTACAGATGGAAGGGTTAGGGTCTTTTCTCCGCCTCCAGCTGTTGTCTCATTTCACCATCACATCAGCTGCACAACGGCTCTAATTCCTTCTAGCGGCGCTGAATAGGCCTCTGACTGTCCTATGTTTAACTTCATGACCATTGATTGACACGTACTTCTAAATAAGAAGAAACTCTCATTTCCAGGATTGCAGGGAGGCAAATGTGTATTTCTGAAGCATCTGACGGATAAAGGTGAAAGCATTTCTTAAGATGTACTCCGTCTCCTGTGAAGGACTTTTCAAATATTTGATGTGCTCCAAACAAAAAAAACGTGATTGCCTCGCTGGTAAGCCATGTGGCTCCTGTTCGCTTTATGTAAACAGGCAGCTGGCATATTACCGTCACATTTACTATCTGACACTTCTTCACACTGCATATTAACTGTGGCAAAGATTAGCTGTCCAGATTCCCTTATAATGTTATATAATGTTAGCACAATAATCATTACAACAGCAGCTAAGTGGAATGAATGGCTGCTTTACAGTAACATAACCAGTTTCTGCTGCCACTTAATGTAAGTAGAGTTTTAATGATTTTCTATTCAAAGTGGGAGTTTACAGATTAGAGCTCAGATCGGAGACGGCAACATTATGTACAACATGTTTAAGGGAATAAGCAGCAGTGAAATATCACCTTATTAAACTGAAGGATTTGAATCGTATCACCAACTTTTAATCCCGAGCCGTCCTTCAAAGTCCTTCAACTCTGTGGAAACATCACAACCATTGTGCTGTACAACACGATGATAGAAGGTTTCTTTAATGTATTTATTTGACACAAATTTGGGGGGGAAATTGGAATCTATATGTACAAATGTTTTCCAAGTGGCCACAAGTGTTACCGATATTGGGGAAAACAATGGCGGCTCTACTTGATACGAATTGATACGCTAATTATGACAATTTCCCACAAATATATGTAATAGGATAAAATGATGAAGTGTTGACATTTTGATGGACACGGAAGTAAACTGTGACTTGACTGGTTTGCAAAGGCATCCGTTGTTTTCATCGCAGCACTTGAAATGACCTGAGAGGAACTGGACCACATACCTTCAGAGGGATGGTTGGTTAAGGTTAAAGGTATTTAAGTATTCAGATGCATTTCTTAATAAGGAGTCCATGTGACTGTTCAGTGAACACACCGCTCATCTGAGGCGAGGTGATATTCAGTGAGAGCTGGAATAATTGAAAAGGGTTCAAGACCACCAACAAGAAGCACGAGTTCTTTAAATATCATCGGAATCATTCGTATTCCGTTGGGAAAATGCACACACACAGACACACACAGACACACACACACACAGACACACACACACACACAGACACACACACACACACACACAGACACACACACACACACACACACACAGTCTCCTGTGAGCGGCGAGCTGCAGTCACGAGGACAGAATGTGTGAGGGAAGAATGACACAGCAGCCCTCCATCTCTTCCTCCTCTGTCACACTGCCGTGATAGGAGTCTGTGTGCTTTAAGCCACGGTTTGGACTCAAATGTTCGGCCCATTTAGTTTGGTACAGTGGATAGAGCAGAACTTTAGCCTCTGTGTTGTTTATAGTCTGGTCTGTTCTTTAACTGTCCAGGTTTCTGTTCTTGTGCTGTAGAGATGCAAAAGAAACGGAATCTAATTTGCTGTATTTGCACAACATTTCTTTTCTGAATATACAAATAGAGTTGTTCCGATACTGGAACAATCAAATTCGGACGCAGTAGTAGTTTTTTTTGGGGATGTGATGATGGAAGTAGTTAACGAGTTACCGGCATCGGATCTGCAGTCACTTTTGGCAAGTCGAGTTACCTCGAGTTACAGACGTCTCTTTCCCCATTTCAGTCTATGGGGAAAGTGTTTTTGGGCCCCCGTGGCACCGTTGAGCCACACTCTTGTGATTGGTTGGTAGTGGAGACATCTGATTGGCTAGAGATAGTTCCTTGTTGACGCATGACAAGCAGTTTGTAAACAGTTTCTATATGAATGTAACAACAGACATATATTTGTGGAATTATATTACATTTATGTAAAACAAGAAATATTTGTGTTTGCTTCAGAAACATATTTGCAAATCTTATTTTTTTAAATGTGGGTTTTTGTAAACATTTATATAGAATAATTACTTTTTGTGGCGAGTCCTTAATGAATATAGAGACTGATCTGACCTCATAGCTGACCTTTGTTTTTGTCCCCTTCCAGCCACCAGACCCAGACGACATGCTGGGATCATCCCAAGATGGCCGAGCTCTACCAGTCTCTGGGTAAGATACCAAATTCTCTTACACGTGCCGTGGAGTCGGATGGTCAGATGCGATGGAAGAATTTGTGAAGCCGTCGGCTTTGGTTGAGTCCACCATCTCCTCTCCTCTCCCAACTCTTCCCTCTTGTTTCTCTTTCTTTAGCCGACCTAAACAACGTTCGGTTCTCGGCCTACCGAACAGCCATGAAGCTCAGGCGCCTGCAGAAGGCTCTCTGCCGTGAGTACCCTCCGTCTATATATATATATATATATAGAGTTTACATGTATACCTCTTCTGAATGTGCCGTCACATAGGGTTTCACTCCTCTCATCACGAGTGCTCATCTCATTGTGTTCCAGCCCTCCTACACTCCTTTGTTCCTTCTTTTCCTCCACTTCCATGTCTTTTATTAATTTACCTCATATCGTCTCCTCTACACTTCATTCCTTAGTGTGTGTGTGTGTGTGTGTGTGTGTGTGTGTGTGTGTGTGTGTGTGTGTGTGTGTGTGTGTGTGTGTGTGTGTGTGTGTGTGAGCCACCTACGAGCTGTTGTGCTTGATGTGTTTTCAGTATATGGTGCTGCGTTGCTCTGAGGCACTATTCATGTTAAGGAGGCTTTCTAAAAATAATAATGCAGGTTTGGTGATTAACCCCGAACGCTGAAGGATGTTTTTCTTCTGCTCCCATTATTCCCAGCAGGAGTCTTCTTTCTTTTGTTGATTACTCTGTTTCTTCTTCTCAGTTCTTTCTTCTCTACCAGGTATTTGCCTTAACATTCCACAGTGGTACAAACAATAATCAATCTTCTTTTTATAGAATTCTCTTTTCATTTGAATACAAACAAGACAATATATAAATACTTTAGTCCCTAAAGCAGTACATAGAAACCATGACTGTTTAACAGTTATGACTTTTTTGTCGACCTTCAATTTAATTTTCACGTGTTAATTTTCACATCAATACTTTGAACAACGGACCACATGTGTATGACTACGGTGATGCTTTTAGGGACGATCAGAACTGTCTGGTGGAGACCAAGAACAGAGCTAAGAGAGAGTTCTGTTCATCAGGTGGAGATAAACACCCCTCCAAACCAAGCTCTGTAGAAAGCAACTTATAACTAGCAAGTTAGCAATAACAACCGTATATATATGTTATATTTACAGCTCGTGGTGTTAAGAGATCAGTTAATGCAGCTTCAAGTGGAACCACAACCTTGTGAAGGCAAAACACTGTCAAAATGATCCACGAGCACAAATCAAACAGCCGCGTATTTTACTTTGACGAGCGCTTTTACATCACTCCGCGAGCAAGAGTCACTCTCGTGAAACTTTAACCTGCTCGCTCGCCAGTCTTTAACCTGCTCGCTCGCCAGTCTTTAACCTGCTCGCTCGCCAGTCTTTAACCTGCTCGCTCGCCAGTCTTTAACCTGCTCGCTCGCCAGTCTTTAACCTGCTCGCTCGTCAGTCTTTAACCTGCTCGCTCGCCAGTCTTTAACCTGCTCGCTCGCCAGTCTTTAACCTGCTCGCTCGCCAGTCTTTAACCTGCTCGCTCGCCAGTCTTTAACCTGCTCGCTCGTCAGTCTTTAACCTGCTCGCTCGCCAGTCTTTAACCTGCTCGCTCGCCAGTCTTTAACCTGCTCGCTCGTCGGTCTTTAACCTGCTCGCTCGCCGGTCTTTAACCTGCTCGCTCGTCGGTCTTTAACCTGCTCGCTCGTCGGTCTTTAACCTGCTCGCTCGCCGGTCTTTAACCTGCTCGCTCGTCGGTCTTTAACCTGCTCGCTCGCCGGTCTTTAACCTGCTCGCTCGTCGGTCTTTAACCTGCTCGCTCGTCGGTCTTTAACCTGCTCGCTCGCCGGTCTTTAACCTGCTCGCTCGTCGGTCTTTAACCTGCTCGCTCGCCGGTCTTTAACCTGCTCGCTCGTCGGTCTTTAACCTGCTCGCTCGCCGGTCTTTAACCTGCTCGCTCGTGAGTAGTGTTTCTGTTTGACAGTAAGTGGGCGGACCCAGTCTCCCTTGTATCTCTACATCTAACTGGTCACAATCCTGGTCTTTGGATAGACCTGATATCACTCTGACACAGACGATCGGTCTGTTAGAGGTGGTTTTCAATCTGCCACTAAACACTACTGTACTCCACTACATCTCAGGATGTTCTACATTTGTCTGACTGGTTTTGTAAACGTTTCAGACTGTAGAGGCTGATGAAATACTAATGATGTTAATAGCGTTTTGAAATACAATAATTAAAAATGTGTTTCTCTTGCGAATGGAGTCAAGTTGCTCAGATTGGTTTACATTCACTCATCATTCTATTACAGACAATGTGTGTTTGATAGTCAGACCTCTTTGATCTTAATTGATTAAAACATGATGTGATCATATTTAATCATACTGTTGTGTTTACAGAAGAGATATAATGTAGTTGCATATAATATGAGCAACAATGTGGACCTGCTCAAAGATCTGGAGCCAAGATTAGGGACCACTGTTTGTATATTAACTGTTTGCACAAGTAGTTAGTGGATGAAACAGTATTCAGATCCTTCACTGCAGTAAACGTACTAATACCATACTGATGAAACAATCCACTACAAGTCAAGTATGTTATTATCAGCAAAATGTACTTTAAGTGCAGAAAGTAAAAGTACCCGTGCAGTCAAATGTACATTATTTGCCCCTGACCTGTAGTGCAATCTGAAGATCTCCCCCTAGGTCTGTGTCAGAGTGATATCAGGTCGATCCAAAGACCAGGATTGTAACCAATTAGATGTAGAGATACAATGGAGACTGGGTCCGCCCACTTACTGTCAAACAGAAAAACTGCGAGCGAGCGAGCAGGGTAAAGACTCGCGAGCGAGCAGGTTAAAGACTCGCGAGCGAGCAGGTTAAAGACTCGCGAGCGAGCAGAGCGAGCAGGTTTAAGACTCGCAGGTTTAAGACTCGCAGGTTTAAGACTCGCAGGTTTAAGACTCGCAGGGTAAAGACTCGCGAGTGAGCAGAGCGAGCAGGTTTAAGACTCGCAGGTTAAAGACTCGCGAGCGAGCAGGTTAAAGACTCGCTAGCGGGTTAAAGACTCGCGAGCGAGCAGGTTAAAGACTCGCTAGCGGGTTAAAGACTCGCGAGCGAGCAGGTTAAAGACTCGCGAGCAGGTTAAAGACTCGCGAGCAGGTTAAAGACTCGCGAGCGGGTTAAAGACTCGCGAGCGAACAGGTTAAAGTGAATTTTGCTCGCGGAGTGATGTAAAAGCGCTCGTCAAAGTAAAAACTCGCGCGGCTGTTTGATTTGCGCGCGCGTGTGGATCTCATTTGCGCTCTCTGATTTTGACAGTGATTTGCCTTCATATGCATCATAATGATATTTGAGTTATTTACAATGTAGCTGTCAAGTTTAGAAATACAATTAAAACGCACACGATGTCATTGTTTGCTGCTGGGGGTCTCATTCAAACGATTACAAAAGACTTGGTTTGGTGAAGTCATGAAGTGGGATCATGGGAGTTGTTGTCTTCACCACCATTGCTGTGGCTCAAAACTGGATAAAATGTCAATTCATGACAACAAACAACATTGAAGCACGCACAGAGGGGATGCGATGCCATTGACGGGCGACAAATGAAATGTATCGTTGCCTTGATTCAAAGGACCGATTGTTACTGGAAAGTTGTTGGAAGCGTTTGGCTTAATGGAAGTACACAGCTCAACATGGGTCTGGCTGTTTGTAGACATTTGAATGTGGAGAAGTTACATGCTATACCTTTTAAAGCCCGAGCAACACGCGCAGGTTACAGTTACAGAGTCCAACAATTCACAAGACGGCAAACCTGCAAGATAGCATTTCAAAGACTCCAATCAGAGCTCTTGTATGTCAAATAATGTAAGAAATGAAATCTCTTTTACTCTGTAGCCTTCATCCCATTCATTCTAATCACTGCACATTTAGCTGTTCTTTTTTTACCTTCGATTGACCCGTTGACCGTTGCCAGGCCTCTCTCCTCTCCCCGTCATGAACGGTAAAGATGAATAATGTGATACTTTATGGATCCCTGGAGTCCTTGAGCAGCTCGAGGACACTTTATGAACACGGGGCATCTGAACCGAGCAGGTTCTGTTGAAGCGTAGTGCGAGCTGTCCGCTAACCCGCTCTCCGTCCGCAGTGGACCTGCTGAGCATGCCGATGGCGTGCGAGGTGTTCGATCAGCACGGCCTGAAGCAGAACGAGCAGCTGCTGGACATCTCCCTGCTGGTCACCTGTCTGACCAGCTTGTACCAGCGGCTGGAGCAGAGCCACTCCCACCTGGTCAACGTCCCGCTGTGCGTGGACATGTGCCTCAACTGGCTGCTCAACGTCTACGACACGTACGTGGAGCTTTTTCTATTGTTTCAGTGGAATTGAACATCCTCTGACATGCTGTTTGTTGTTGTTTTTTGGGTGATAGTGGGCGCACCGGAAAGATCCGAACTCTGTCATTCAAAACTGGAATCATCTCACTCTGCAAGGCTCACCTGGAGGATAAATACAGATGTAAGTAATACACACACACACACACTATATACGGGATGCAGTGCTTTAATACTCTGAAACAGCTGAGCTAATCACAGTGGAGCATTAAAACAACGGCTCGACTTCTCCAGGAAATCACACACGTCTGAATTTTGCAGAGCGGCAGGACGTGAACACACAATACCACACATCTGCAGCCAGTTAATCGCTGCCAAAAGAACAATAGAAACAATTGTTTGTGTGACCTCATCAATCCCTCTTGTGCTGCTTGATCTCTTGTGATTCATGGTATCGTGATTGATTCGGGTTCAGCAGCGTATTCCACTAATATTCCCGTTAACGTGCAGCCGGGCATACTCCGGTTAAAACGGTCGTTTTAACGCCGCATCCTCATCAGCGCTGCCAGTGAATCCCACGTCAACGCCATTCTCAGCTGCGTTTGACGGGTCGATGCCCTAACATGTCGTTTATCACGTCGAAATATGGAAAAGTGGAACAACAGGAGCCGCCTTGTCTTTACCAAGTACTTTATTATACTTGAGCTAAAAAGTTGGAAAATGGGGAGAAGAAGAAGAAGAAGAAGATTTATGAGCCCTGATAATGTCTCCATCATCAACAGGAGGAGTACTGAGTTCTAACTGACCTGTCTGATGTCTCATTTCTCCCTTTGGAACCCTCCTCCTCCTCCTCCTCCTCCTCCTCCTCCTCCTCCTCCTCCTCTCCCTCCTCCTCCTCCTCCTCCTCCTCCTCTCCCTCCTCCTCCTCCTCCTCTCCCTCCTCCTCCTCTCCCTCCTCCTCCTCCTCCTCCTCCTCCTCCTCTCCCTCCTCCTCCTCTCCCTCCTCCTCCTCCTCCTCTCCCTCCTCCTCTCCCTCCTCCTCCTCCTCCTCCTCTCCCTCCTCTCCCTCCTCCTCCTCCTCCTCTCCCTCCTCCTCCTCTCCCTCCTCCTCCTCCCCTCCTCCTCTCCTCTCCCTCCTCCTCCTCCTCTCCCCTTCCTCCTCCCCTCTCCCTCCTCCTTCCTCTTCCTCTTCCTCTTCCTCTTCCTCTCCCTCCTCTTCCTCTCCCTCATCCTCCTCTCCCTCCTCCTCCTCCTCTCCCTCCATCCTCCTCCTCCTCCTCCTCTCCCTCCTCCTCCTCCTCTCCCTCCATCCTCCTCCTCCTCTCCCTCCTCCTCCTCTCCCTCCTCCTCCTCCTCTCCCTCCTCTTCCTCTTCCTCTTCCTCCTCTCCCTCCTCCTCTCCCTCCATCCTCATCCTCCTCCTCCTCTCCCTCCTCCTCCTCCTCTCCCTCCATCCTCCTCCTCCTCCTCTCCCTCCTCCTCCTCCTCCTCTCCCTCCATCCTCCTCCTCTCCCTCCTCCTCCTCCTCTCCCTCCATCCTCCTCCTCCTCTCCCTCCTCCTCCTCTCCCTCCTCCTCCTCCTCCTCCTCTCCCTCCTCTTCCTCTTCCTCTTCCTCCTCTCCCTCCTCCTCCTCTCCCTCCTCCTCTCCCTCCATCCTCATCCTCCTCCTCCTCTCCCTCCTCCTCCTCCTCTCCCTCCATCCTCCTCCTCCTCTCCCTCCTCCTCCTCTCCCTCCTCCTCCTCCTCCTCTCCCTCCATCCTCCTCCTCCTCTCCCTCCTCCTCCTCCTCTCCCTCCTCTTCCTCTTCCTCTTCCTCTCCCTCCTCATCCTCTCCCTCATCCTCCTCTCCCTCCTCCTCCTCCTCCTCCTCCTCTCCCTCCTCCTCCTCCTCTCCCTCCATCCTCCTCCTCCTCCTCCTCTCCCTCCTCCTCCTCCTCTCCCTCCATCCTCCTCCTCCTCTCCCTCCTCCTCCTCTCCCTCCTCATCCTCTCCCTCATCCTCCTCTCCCTCCATCCTCCTCCTCCTCCTCCTCTCCCTCCTCCTCCTCCTCTCCCTCCATCCTCCTCCTCCTCTCCCTCCTCCTCCTCTCCCTCCTCCTCCTCTCCCTCCTCCTCCTCTCCCTCCTCCTCCTCCTCCTCCTCCTCCAGTCTTGTTCAGGCAGGTTGCCAGTGCAACAGGTTTTTGCGACCAGCGTCGCCTGGGTCTCCTCCTCCACGACTCCATCCAGATCCCCCGGCAGCTCGGCGAGGTCGCCTCCTTCGGCGGCTCCAACATCGAGCCCTCCGTCCGCAGCTGCTTCCAGTTTGTACGTGAACATTTAGTTCTAAGTGATTTGTGTTTTGAGTTAGCGCTGTGGTTTGACTCTCGTAAAGAATGCACTCACTGATTATAGTAGCAGTCAAAGGCTGTAGCCCACACTGAGGCCTAAGGCCCTCCAGGTGAAGGTCTCGTATTAACACAGTATTTACATCTCACTAAATGAGGTTTATTTATAGGAAGCAACTGGATATGGTGCTATGAGATTTACAGAACATAATGCACAAATAGAAACAAGAGGGTTTACTCTGGTCCAGTAAATAGGACCAGAGACAGAGATGTAGCTGGGATGTAAACCAGGAGAGAATGAACACCAGACACTGTCTGATGGGGCATTCATTCTGGTGACTAGTTAGCTGTAGCCTCACTTTTAGCATTATATTATTTATGGAACCGATTTTAAGACCCCTTACATGGCCTAATTTGAATACAAGACACAAAAGTGGAAAAGTAAATAAACAACTCATGGAGCCAACATTCGCTTGATGAGCTAGCTAGCTACACCTGATAGAACCTGCAACGGTTGAAAGACACATGCACACCAGGAGGACTATCTCATCTCATCGAGCCCTAAAGAGAGCTGCTCCCTCTGAGGAGCCGGTGGGTCCATTCCATTCAAAATAATAAATACAAATGACAATACTTTGCCTCTGATTATCCCCCCCCATCTGTCTTACTCTTTCATTTTCAACCAAGAGACATACAAAGATGGCTGCCTAACACCTGGTGACTTTAGTTTTGAACAAATGACAGGAAATGGTGCGTTTGCATTGTTTTATTTGTTGGGGACTATTGATCCCCAATGGGTGCTCCAGTGAGTCCTTGGCACAGCATGACGGTGTATGTGGAACAGTGTGGCTCACTGATGTGTTTTTAATAGACGACTCTAAGGCACCGAGGGAAACGACATATCAGATGGAGACACACACAGCACTTTATATTTATTTACAGGTTGTTTTTTTAAATAAGACGGGGAGAATAGACTTTCAAGAAGTGGTATTTCAATTTAGTTTGATGTAGTCAGTCATGTGGGAAGCTTTCTTGTTTTGTTTTTGAACGAATGTGGATTGAAAGCGACCACATTGGACACACACACACTGTGTGTTAGGAGTCACCGTGGCTGAGTTGTACTAATCTGAGTTGTTTTGTTTCATTTGCAAACTATGCTTACGGTGAGTCCATTTTCTCCCCAGGCCAATAACAAACCCGAGCTGGAAGCCGCCATGTTCCTGGACTGGATGCGCCTGGAGCCCCAGTCCATGGTGTGGCTGCCCGTCCTGCACCGCGTCGCCGCCGCCGAGACCGCCAAGCACCAGGCCAAGTGTAATATCTGCAAGGAGTGTCCCATCATAGGATTCAGGTCGCTAGAGCCACGCAGCACAACCACTTTTCCTTTTCGCAGTACAAATGTGTTTGTTTGTTTGTCCCGGGCATAATAGGTGAATGTTCCACACGTAAACATCTGAATGTCTAATCAGGAGAAATGAGCAGAATTGGAGCCATTTTGCCGTAGAGCATTATATTCTTCATCTCATTACATAGAGGGCAATAAAACACAAAACCAGTGTCATTTTCAATTAAGCCCAAATGAAAGTGAACGAGGATTCACTGCACCTCTACGTTCCCATCGTCAGGAAGGTTGAAACTGATTGAAGTGCAGTGGCTTCTGGAAATAGTGTTTTAATATATCAATATGTGGTCCTCAGCATAGATCAGCTGTCTTTGTTCTTTGAGATATCTTTGCATCACACAATAACTGTGGAGAAGACATTGCTTTTTACTGTAGAGATAATACAGAAGAGCATCCTTGCCCCCGTAGTGTTCTCCTTTATTTCAACAGGAAGACAAGAGAAGTGTGATTCATCATCTTTCTGTTCATGTGTTGCACACACACACACACAGAAGAGAGAAAGAGGGCTCCCTGGTTGGCTCCACAAAGCTATTCTCTTTATCATGACACCCGGCGAGGTGTTTTATAGCCAGCTATTTTAAACGTGACGCTTCAGCATCTGTTCAAAGAAGCTGTATTGATAATTGCCAAATTGATGTCACCAGGGAGTCAGTTCTATTTGCAAGAAGCACTCGTATGAACAGATTGGTATGAGTCACATGCACTCGTTTCCTCCTTCATAGAATTACTAGTGAAGCCCTAAGAGGCAGGTGAGTCTGATATATATATATATATATATATATATATCTCTCTCTCTTCTCTCCTGTGTTAACAGGTCTAGATAATCTTTATAAGTTACTTTCTTCAGTCTAAAACAGTGTTGACAGGGGATTTCTTTGGGGGGGCCCACAAGAGCCTGAAGTACACCACTACCCCATGTTCTTGATGGGAAGAAAACATGAATGCGTTTCGTCCCTTGGCCTCTTGTGGCTGAAAGGAGTATTACAACAACTGCCTCTCAGGGCTTCCATAGCTTTCTCTTCTGCACATACACAACTTGTTTTCTGTGAGTTATTATTTCAGTAAAAACAAATAAGCTTCACATTTCTGACAGTCACCAGAGTTGAGATCCAGCTGTGAACCTATTCATCACACAGATTGATGCTCCTGACAGAACTGTGGTCCCATGTGTAACCACGACCCTTACAATGCGGGTGAAGGAGGTGTGTCTGCTCTGTTGTTGGTGGGCCAGAGAATAAATATCTCATTTAGTTACTGGGCTGAAAGAATTTTAACTACTCCTACCCCGGAGAAAACAGAGCTATAAATTCACCTCCTTTATTGATTCTCTCCCTTTCTTTTTTTTCTATTCCTGCTCCTCCACCATCTTCCTTTCTTCTTTTTGCTCTCTTTTCTTTCACTCCCACGTCTCCTCTCTCCTCCTTTTGTCTTCTTCCCTTTGCTCTCTCGACCTCCCTCCTGTGTTCTCTCTTTCTCTCCCCAGATATCGGAGTCTGAAACATTTCAACTATGACATTTGCCAAAGCTGCTTCTTCTCCGGTCGCGTCGCCAAGGGACACAAGATGCAGTACCCCATGGTGGAGTACTGCACTCCGGTATGAATATATTCATATTCCTGCTCTGCGATGTGTCAATGAAAACGGAGAAAGATTCTTCGAATCATTTCCTTCCTCCTGTTACGAAGTGAAAACCATCTGCACGCCGAGTACCGTGCAGTCGCTGAGAGTGTTGATGCGTTTCCTGCCAGTATCTTATTTCAACAAGCCTTTTTTTGTTTTTGGTGAGCAGCCATCTTTGTATATTAGACTTCCTGCAGTCACGACAGCCAACAACCCTAATTAATTCATAATTAATTCTCTTCCTGAAAATCTACACCACTCTCATGTATGTATGCTAAATATGCTAAATATGAGCTAGCAGACAATTAGCTTAGCAAAACATGTTGCTTTCAGATTAGTTTATTTACAAGGTAAACAAATGATATTTACGCTTTCATTTGTTAACTTCCGGAGTTTCTCTTTGGCAGATTTGTTTTTCTTTATATTAGCTTAGCTAGCTGTTTCTCCCCTATTCCAGTGTCATGCTGGGGCTAAGCTAATCGGCTAGCTTCATATTTAGCATACAGACACGAGAGTGGTATCGGCCGCCTCGGCTTGCTCCGGGCAAGAAATCAAATCAACACATTCCCCAAAAGGTCAAACTATTCCTTTAACAGTGTACTGACAAGTAACGTGAAAGGTGATGTTAGCGACTAGCTTGGTGAGCACGCTGGAGCATTTAGCAGCTAAAGAGCCAGGAGACGGTAGAGACCAAACTGCTGCACCAGGAGGGAAATTCAAATGTTTTGGGCCATGAGTAATATCTGACATGACACAGAAAGTCATGGAAACCTCTTTTATAGCAGGCCCACAGTGTGAACGCCAAAGTGGGCATTAAATACCGTAATGCGTGCGTGCATGCGTGTATGTGTTTTTTTCCACCCCACTCCCATGGAGTGAACAAAGCCACCGTTGTGCCCCGTCTCTCTCCAGACTACATCAGGGGAGGATGTCAGGGACTTTGCCAAGGTGCTGAAGAACAAATTCAGGACTAAGCGCTACTTCGCCAAACACCCACGCATGGGCTACCTACCCGTCCAGACCATCTTGGAGGGGGACAACATGGAAACGTGAGTCCCACATACACACAGGGGCAAACAGGAAGAGAAACTAGCTTTTATTACAAATTGAGAGACCCCTGAATTAGGCCCTCAGAAGTCTCTGATTACACACAGACATTAATTCAACCCATGCATACGCACTCACTGAGATCTGTGCATACACACGTGGATGCATAGAAGACACTAGAAGATAGAAGAGCTTCCAGCTCCTCATAAGTGTGTGTGCTGCCTACACAGCACATGTTGGATTGTTTGGATTATGTGTTTGATGCTTCTTACAGTTGAGGGATGTGAGAGAGGTGAATGTTGAAGAGTCACGAAGCAAAATTTGTGATTATAAATTTATGATTTCTGTAATTATTATCGTTTTTCCTACAGTTTTCCCTAATATGCCGTCAGAGGATACTGATGATTATGGAAATGTTACAATGAGCTAAATATACACTGTCAATAATAATGGAGCTATAGGCTGTTAAAGAATGACGAATGTGTCACTATTATTTATTCACTGCCGCACGGTAGATCTGAAACACAGTGACTCCGTAATGTCAATGAAGAAAGAAGAAACACAACAGTGCACAGTATTGTTAAAGGTTTTACAGTTACAGACACTGGTGTATAAAGAGATTGAGTTCCAGACACACACAGAGTATACAGTGACGTTTCATGTAGGATGAATGTATGACTGAGATGTGCCCTTTGTTTCGTGTTCATGTGTTTTATTATATCTAAAATGCTAATTAATACTCAATTCCTTATCAATAGTGATACCTTAGCAGTATGTTTTGTATGCGTGTCACATGTGCGCTATAACCCATATTTTAGCACCCTGTCTCACCCCCCCCCCCCCCTATCTGCCCCATCCATACAACAGCTCCCATCATGCCTTCCTGTGCAGTGTCCTCCCACTTCCTGTGTCATCATCTAGCGTTTTTTGTTTTTTTCTGTCTTTCAGTCCTGTCACTCTGATCAACTTCTGGCCCGTAGACCATGCGTGAGTACCCGGCACATGAGCACACGCTCACTACGTGAGGCGTAAAGGAACACAGAGGACAAGACGCGCGTGTGCTTATTAACTAAAAGTCCCACGTGTGTGTGATTCGTACAACTCAACGCTTATTGACGTGCGTGTTGTCCTCTGTTATCATTTCTAGCCCCTGATCAAACACACACTCTCGGTACTTCTATCTTTGTGAGGACCCTTATTGATATAATATATTCCCTAACCCTAACCCACAGAATTTCTGACCCTCATCCTAACCTAATTCAAATCCTTACCTGAACCTTCAACCAAGACTTTGGAGAAGTGAGAACCGGCCTAAATGTCCTTACATTCCAAAAATGTCCTCTCTCTGTGGTGAACTTAATCCGGTCCTCACTACGTGGCAAGTACAAGAAGTCACACACACACTCAACTCCACCCATTTCACACTCATTGTTGTTGTGCCATTCTGTTTGTAGCTGTGGTGGGTTTACATCTCATAGTTTCTCACTGCTGCTTGACCTGACATCACCCTGCAAGTGGTGTACGTCGGAAAGTGTACGGGTGCAGTGTGTAGAGAGTTTATGTAACTATAAATATATATATATATATATATATACATAAATCAAAGTCCTGTACATAATATATATATAATATTCATTCACACACTGATGGTACAGCCTTCTTGAGCGATTTGGGGTCCAGTGTCTTGCCCAAGGACACTGACATGGGAAGTAGAGGAGCCGGGGATCGAATCGATCTTCCGATTAGAGGACGACCTGCTTTACTGCCGTATGCATTAAATGCCTTGCTTCAGTCTGGGGCTACTATTTTTTAGAACAAATATAATTGCATCTAAAAAAGAAAAGGACTAAAACCCTGCAGGAGAAGTTGTCCTCAGAGAGGTTAATGATGTAATACTGATCTTTCCCTGTGCAGACGAGGTGCGAGATCTCAGATCTGACGTGTCTTTGTATTCCAAACCAGGAGTGCAGGATGCAAGCGGGGAAGCTTATTTACCGAGTATTTTACACCATCGCGCACCTTTGCTTCGTACTGTCACTCGCCTCATAGCTCTCCAGCGGATCCATGCGGCTTGTGCATGTGTGCGTCGGGTTTAATGAATCCCTCCCGGTTGGATTCGGTATTTCTTTTTATCCTGTCTGTTTGTCTCTCTCTCTGTCGCAGGCCCGGATCGTCCCCTCAGCTCTCGCACGACGACACGCACACTCGGATCGAGCACTACGCCAACCGGTAACGCACTAATCTGCATTCAGCAGCAGCTCCTTTGCAGCGTAGACCCACGGAGTTGCGAGCAGGACGCGGTGGTGGAGTAATGCTCCACTTTTGCATTCCCCGCCGCTATCCGCGGCGCTCGTAATGGCTCCTCCGGAGAGCTCTCCGACACACCAGAAACATTTTGATTGATGCGATTTGGAATAATGAATTTAGAGAACAACGCTAAAGCACAGCACACTTCCTGCATTGGGATGTCTGCCCCCCCACCCCAGCAGCAGCTAACTCACAAGGGATCAGATGCCCTAATTCATGCTGATGCATTCTGGGGAGCTTGCGGTCAACATTCTCATGTTCATTCCACTCAGTAGATCTAAAAGCTGATCATTATAGAGTTTTATTAGAGGTGTTTTTAGTAGATGTGTACCTACCTTTCAGGCATATGTCATATACAGTTGTCTGTGTTTGCATGCGGTTCAAATAGAGGCCAATTTATGACGTATATCATCTATATTCCCCTGTAGATGAAACTTAACTCCCTATTGTGTTAATAAATCACCACCTCAAAACTCCACAGCACAAGCGTTCAATGAAGCTGAACCACACTCAGCCTATAACGCAGCGTAATACAACAGTACTGCCATAAATCCTCCCTTCGTGAAGGTGATGCAACGATTTACTTACTGGCGGTAGACTAAATAACAGAAACAGCTGCAGCACAAAGTGTACAGTTGGACCTGAATGACCTAATGACACACCCAGGAGCGTCTGAACCGGAACTAAAGGTAGCAGATCAAATAACGACATCAGTGAGCTAAACGACTAATTCCGGATCAATATTCCAGATATTTATGACTTCATATGTCAGTGCTTGTTTAATGAACAATGTGTACCTTGATGAACTATTTACTGATCCATAGTCAATGTATTACCTACAGTACATGGCGGTTGATGACTTTGGAGTCATAAAGGGTTAGTTTCACACAATAGCAAACCGACTCACCTTTCGATGCAGCGGTAGACCAGCTAATCCTGTGTTCTGTGAGGTGAAGTTCATCCAAAGATTTGGGGGCTTTGAAGGGAGCATAGATAACCCTAACCCTTAAACAGGGCTGTCTGACGGCAAGGTGAAGTAGTGAAGATATTCTAGATATAGAGTACACTTAAACTGATATTGATATTTTTAGGTGGCTAAAATACATTTGGCCTGCCGACCATCATCTACCGTCGGTAATCCACCGACTATAGATACGGACCTCATACAGCCCCACCTCAAAAAGCCCAAACTCTCCATTGAAACACATTACCGCTGCATGGGCTCTTCACTTACAGAACCCTTTTTAATGCTGAATGTGCTCCAATGATTTTTCAGTCAGGTTCTAATGAAGATGACAAATAGTATACGGCTGAACAGAAATGTCAAGATATCCCTTTGCATACAGCAGAAACCCAAACGGTTGCCATGATAAAGTGATGCATTGGGTTTTTGGTGAATAAGCGTTCTGCAGTAAGTCCAGTTCGTGCATTTGTTAATGTTAAAAAAACATTGAGTCAGTCGGAGCTTATTCACCAAAACATTTTAGAGTTCCCGCGGTTTGCAGTGAGCCTAACTGCTCCCAGAAACCCACCGCTGGGGGGACAAGAAGCAGTCAAATCAATCAGACTACGAGTCAATCAAGCCGTTGATCGATCGGCCGCTGAATCGGTCAGTCGTGCACTGTTGGCGGTCCTCCGTGGAGTCAGTATGAGGTCTGTGTTGGCCGAGTCTTTCATCCCTGCCAGTGTTTACTTGACACCACTCACTGTTGCCTCGGGCTAACACACACACACACACACATACACACCAGCGCACGCCGACAGACACATATGCTGAGTCACACTTCCCTCTGGCCCCGTGCTCTCAGCCCCTGTCGCATCTAGATCTGGCGGATTCCAGATACCATCCAGCAGATTAAAGGGAGGCGGTAGGGTGAAGAAGTAACATAATTAAGCCTCCAGTGAGCGGACGGTCCCGACACCACGAGGTTATCTCTTGTTTCTGTAGCGTGCAGCAGCTTATGAGTACAAATACACCGGCCTGGGCAGATGTCACCGTCCATCTGCTTAAACGCTCACTGCCAAGCACCAAGCAGCTTTTTACATTTTCTTTATTTTGTTTGATTTTTGGGCTCACACTCCAACCACGAGGACACTGATCTAGTGGAGATAGAGACAGAGCAGTTTAAATCTCACAGCTATGTCATCATGATAGATTTGTTGGAAAAGCACAGCAGGGGGGGGGGCTGTCTTAATGGCCAGACTGGTTTCTTCAAAGATAATAGCATGGTTCTTTTTCCTTTCAAAGAATTGGTACAACAATATTACAGAAACCATATGTTCTCACTTATTTCTAGTGGTATCTCGCCTCCACCCACTACATTGGATATGAATGGAAACAATATGATCCTCACATCTAACTGAACAACCTTTTAAGGGTAAATACGGGAACCAAAAGGGTTCTTCCTGAAAGGTTTGAGGTTCTACCCGGAACCATTTCCTTCTGAAGAACCCTCTGGTTCTTAAAGGGTTCTCTATAGGAATAAGGGTTCCATTAAGGACCCTTTTCATCCAAATAACTCTTTTTTGGAAGAAAGAGTTCTTTAAGGATTGTGAGTTAAAAGATCAGCCGAAACATTCCCCCAACACTGTGATTGTTGTGGGTAGCGCTGCAACACATCAGCCCTTAAGGAGCCTCACGAGGAACCCTGGGTGAGTTCTAGGTTACATTTCTGGAATACCCAAGGGTTGTTGGTAGAACCCCCCAGGTGGGTTGTTGTTAGCAGAAGGTGGAAAGGTTCTGGGTGTTAACATTACACCGGACAAGGTTCTCTGTAGAACCTCTTATAGGAGGTTCTGGGTGGAACCCTTAATACATGTTCCAGGTAAAACCCTTTATCATGGGTTCTAGGTCGAACCCTCTGAAAGGGTTCCAGGTGGAACCTTTTTAAAAGGTTCTACCAGAAACCAAAAAGGGTTCTCCTATGGGCACAAGAAGAAGGACTCTATCTGGTTCTAGTTAGCTCATTTATTTCTCAGAGTGATGGTCTCTATGAAAACCATTCCATTCACTTTGATTGTATTGAGGTTGCAGCAGTAGTATTGATCTTGTCATCGAACTAAATACAACCAAATAGAATGTTGAATTACTCATTTTAAGGATTATTAAAGGAACCCTGGTATTATTTCATAAGAAGCCATGTCTTTCCATTTAAACTCTCTCTAGTTTGGCCCTTCGCTCCTCTTTGCTAAGGCAGCTTTCCTGTGTTAAGCATATGTTGTCCTAATATTGTCTCTCCCCACGTTGCATACAGTATTACTGCAGTGTTTGTGACTAATGCACCGGAAATGTGACTGCTGTAAATCAGTTCCAAAGGCCGTTACACAAGCGAGTCCGGACAAAAAGCCGTGTTTTGTTGCGTTTTAGAGCAGCGGTCCCTAACCTTTGTTAAGCCACGGACCGGTTTCATGTAAGACACTATTGTCACAGACCGGCCTTCAAGGTGTGGCAGATAAACACAACGAAATAAAATGATACGATCGGCATGAAAACAAATATAAAATGCATAAACAATACAACTCACAATAATGAATCAGTGGAGCCCTGAGCCTGTTTCTCTACAACGAGACGTCCCATCTGGGGTAAAGGGAGACGATGACACCTGAAGTGTGTTCCTCATGTCCAGTCTACTTCGTTATGTTCTGACTGCTGTCACTGCAGAACATCCCGCTTCACAAAGAGGATGTGTGGAATGGAAGCAGGGTGTTCAGTGCTTTAGTGGTGATCTCAGGATACTCAGCCTTGATTTTAACCCTAAACAGCAGAGTTGTTGTCTCAAACACACTTTTAAAGCCACCGTCATTTACAACCTCCAGCAGCTGATCTTCCTCTGTCGACACATGTTCTGCAGAGCGGGCTTGGTGCGTCAGAATTACTCCTGATATTTAATTAGACTCCTGATATTGTCTGTTAAATGAAGATCTCTTTTCTTGTAGGTTGTAGGCTCTTCTTCTGTCTCTTAGTGGCCTTTCTCCTTTACAAAGAAGCTCTCCAAAGGTTTTTTACTCATGTTCTCTAGCTTGTGGGCTTAATTTTTGAGGTAACGTATCACGTGACCGAGACGAGCGTCTTGACATGTCAGGAGCCACAGGCGGATGGAATTGGGAGACAATCCGGTCATTTTTCAAAATAAAACTTCTTTCAGAATCTGATAATCAATAAAACGGAAATAATATAATATTTATTCTTTCTGTGCGGCCCGGTACCAAATGACCCACGGCCCGGTACCGGTCCGCGGCCCGGTGGTTGGGGACCGCTGTGTTAGAGGCAGCTTTCAAGGCAATACAAGCCAACTTGTATAAAATGTAAAAAAGGCCGGTACTGAAGGTGCAGCAATGACTTTGTTCTGCCAGCGGTTGTAAACACTATAAAATAGAGTCCAGAGGGTTACAGAGGGTTACAGAGGGTTACAGAGGGTTACAGAGGGCTACAGAGGGCTACAGAGGGTTACAGAGGGTTACAGAGGGCTACAGAGGGTTACAGAGGGTTACAGAGGGCTACAGAGGGTTACAGAGGGCTACAGAGGGTTACAGAGGGTTACAGAGGGCTACAGAGGGTTACAGAGGGCTACAGAGGGTTACAGAGGGTTACAGAGGGTTACAGAGGGTTACAGAGGGTTACAGAGGGTTACAGAGGGTTACAGAGGGTTACAGAGGGCTACAGAGGGCTACAGAGGGTTACAGAGGGCTACAGAGGGTTACAGAGGGTTACAGAGGGCTACAGAGGGTTACAGAGGGCTACAGAGGGTTACAGAGGGTTACAGAGGGTTACAGAGGGTTACAGAGGGTTACAGAGGGTTACAGAGGGTTACAGAGGGCTACAGAGGGTTACAGAGGGTTACAGAGGGCTACAGAGGGCTACAGAGGGTTACAGAGGGTTACAGAGGGTTACAGAGGGTTACAGAGGGTTACAGAGGGCTACAGAGGGCTACAGAGGGTTACAGAGGGCTACAGAGGGTTACAGAGGGTCACAGAGGGTCACAGAGGGTTACAGAGGGCTACAGAGGGCTACAGAGGGCTACAGAGGGTTACAGAGGGCTACAGAGGGTTACAGAGGGTTACAGAGGGCTACAGAGGGTTACAGAGGGTTACAGAGGGTTACAGAGGGCTACAGAGGGCTACAGAGGGTTACAGAGGGTCACAGAGGGTTACAGAGGGCTACAGAGGGTTACAGAGGGCTACAGAGGGTTACAGAGGGCTACAGAGGGCTACAGAGGGCTACAGAGGGCTACAGAGGGTTACAGAGGGTTACAGAGGGTTACAGAGGGTTACAGAGGGCTACAGAGGGTTACAGAGGGTTACAGAGGGTTACAGAGGGCTACAGAGGGTCACAGAGGGTTACAGAGGGTTACAGAGGGTCACAGAGGGCTACAGAGGGTTACAGAGGGCTACAGAGGGCTACAGAGGGCTACAGAGGGCTACAGAGGGTTACAGAGGGTCACAGAGGGTCACAGAGGGCTACAGAGGGTTACAGAGGGTTACAGAGGGCTACAGAGGGTCACAGAGGGCTCCACGCAGCGTGTCTATCATTTCATCTGTTACGGGTAAAATGAGAACAAACACAGAGGAACTCCAACAGTCTCAACATAATAACTATGATCACCAAAACCTCCACTATTACTGCTGCTGTTTGACTAACACCAGGCCTCATCTTACGATTTTTTTAAACTATTTGTCTTGTACGTTACCAGAGAAACATTAGCAGCAGCCGTGCGGCGTCAGAGAAACGCTGTTTTTTTTACAGTGAAATCGCTTTAATTAGAGTTTATTTAACATTTTGAATCACCTGGTTGGTTTTGGGTTGCGATAATTCGGCTCCTGTGAAAAAAGTCTGGAACGATGAAGCTTGAAGGAATCGTGACCGGGAGAAGCTGACTGCACTGACCTCAGTGGTGGTGAAGACAACAACTCCCATGATCCTTAGCTGCTTCAGGACATCACCAAACTGTGTCTTCTGTAATAGTTTTGATAGAGAGACCCCTAGCAGCAGAAAGTTACATATTTAGCATGTAAGTGTCTCCGTATCCGACCCTCTGAAGAAATCCACATCCGTATCACTATGACTTATTAATTCTGATTTGAGGGGGATTTTCTCTGCAGAATCTGCAACTTTGGGACTGACTGCTCTGTTTCTTCCCCCTCCGCAGGTTAGCAGAAATGGAGAATCGTAATGGCTCTTATCTGAATGACAGTATCTCACCCAATGAGAGCATGTGAGAACCGCTTTTTGTTTGCTTGCTTTGTGTTTGCCGACCCTCCTCGCTCACTGATTGGCTCGCTAATGTGTGTACTGGCTATGTCGTCTTTGTTCCCATTGGCTGGTTGGGATATATTTTCAGTGACTTATGTTTACATGTGCTCAATATTCTGGAAACAAGCTCACGTTAGCGGCATCATATCCTAAACAAATACGTGTACCTGATACTACCACTTACTCTCATCTGATAGATTGTATTGATATTGTCCTGAGAGAGATGTTCTCCAGGTGATTATAATTGGGATATAAAGTTAAAATGCAGCTCATTAACAAAATCCCAGCATCCCAATTAACTCTTATATAAAAGTACAATATTCATGGAAGCATATCTGTTTTTACTCACCACTGTAACTATGCATTTGTTTTCTCCGATTCCCCTAAAAACGTACTTACTGCGAAGGAATGTGATTATTTTCAACAGGAAGTTTTGCATGGTACAGAGAGAGTGTTGCAGTTTTAAATGTAATAAGATATATATTTTCAACAAGCTTTAAAGAAACTTTAATTGTTTTAAAATAGGATTTCATCTCAAAGCAAATAGTCTGTGGACAGTCAAAAGTGTTTGTAGCAGCTAAGCTAGCTAGCTATGCTCTCATGCTACACTGGTTCCAGAATAGTTGAGGACAACCAAGTTGCCCCTCATCTGGCGACAGCAATGTGCTTTCCTAAGTGTGCATGTGGATGAAGCATTACCGTGTTAAACCTTTCTCATTTAGCGGCTTGCTAGTTAGCTAAATGACCACCATGCTTTAATGCTACACTTGTTACAGAAAATGAGTAAAACTTGACAAATGCTTTATCCACAAGGTCTTCTCACCCCGTAAGGCAGTGTTGAGGTAACGAGTACTAGCCAATCACAGCACAGCCAACGCTGTGTCAG
>JAVDOI010000013.1:15844015-15882551 GCA_032191485.1 Leptoclinus maculatus
GAAAAAATGGCCTGTTTGTGATGTACCTCCCGGAAAAAACCGAACAGCCGACTACTTAGAGAGTCTTTTAGCACAAAGCTAACGCTGAACATTCCTGTGGTTTGTCAATCACATGGTAGCCACGCCCTGCTTTATGGTCTATTTTAGTTTAAATAGGACCACATTTTACTCAATAAATCAAGCTGTATTGAAGAAGACTTGAAACTCTAGATTGAGACCATAAACTCATGTTTACTGAGGTAATAAATCAAGTCATCTTCTCATAGACTTCTATACAGCTCTGAGGTTTATGCTATGAGAATACAAACTACACTGAATGACCACATCAACTTGTGAATACTTTTTCCCTCCAATCAAATGCACACACTGAACTTCATTCCACCTGTAAGCCTTCAGTAAAGCTTTCATTCTCTCTATTACCAACACCAGGCTGATTGTTTCTCTCTCTCTATTTCCTCCTTTCTCTTCTTCCTTTTCCTCTTTGTCTCTATGAGCCAGCAGGGAGAAGGGGACACCCATGACAGGTAAGTGGCTCAACTTGACCCCCCCCCCCCTTTCTCATCTCACTTCCCCACCTCTAAGGAGTTCTTCCACTTCATGCAGGCACCATGTTTGTACCACTTCTGCTCGTGATAGAAATCTCACAATTGGCTAAATACATGGGATTGACTTTTGGCTGCTGTAGCAGGTAGAATTGTGCACAAAACGCACAACCGAGTGGAAGCGCCATGATGTGGTGATGCAGTGTCCTCCCTCCCTTTCCCTGTGTTTCATTTCCTTTTCTGCTGTTTACTACTCTGACACTTTCTTTGTGCCTCATTGGGCCCACTAGGGCTGCCATCGGAGCCCCATAACCACACTTTTCACCTCATTGATTTTCTTTTTCTTTTTTCATTTGCTTAAAAAGTGAAAGTTGTGGGCGGCGATTGATAGATTCATGGAACTAAGCTGGTCCCATTGTGTATTTGAATCAAAACCTTTGCTTGACATTTAATGATCCAAACAGCATCACGGGGGTTCTCATTCTGAGGGCACCGCTTTCCTGGTCACACTAACAAAAGGAGCCTGATGAAGAGCTTACTGGATTCTAAGAGGTGTTGGGTTTGGGGGTCCTCCCTCACATCACTTTGGACCATTATTATTACTATAGAGAACTAAAAGCGTAGAGACTAAACTTGCGTAGATTAATATTTGTTTGATTATTTACCCGTATCACAGCCCTCGTCTGAACATGTATTGCTTCTGGAAATGATTTCCCTGTAAAATGATATTCTGTAAATCAAAATAGCACATTCAGAAAACCTCTTCACTAATATAGCATGAATTTTTATTTACCCATTTGGTACAAAGAATGACGGCGCTGCCGTGTTTACGCCTCGATGACGTTATTGTGAGTGTTGATGGAGCGGCTACAATGTTAGCGTAGCTTAGCACCGATCCATCCGAGCTCCATTCAGAAAACAAGCATTTTAAAAGTTGTTTGCTCGTCGACATGAATTCAGACTCTTTACAAATCATCATCATTACGTAGTTATTTCGACATCCCTTTTCTCTGTTTATTCTGCGTTGATGGAGCTGTAGTAAGCAGCTGACGTGTGTTGTCATCGTACAGCTTCACAGAGCTGCTGTAGATGTAGCACACAGACTAGCCCGTTTAAACCTGAATGCTAGTGCTGACCTATGCAGCTTTCAATCTGACTATTTGTGAGTGTGTCTCATGTAAGCATTTCCTCCCCCCCCCCCCCCTCCAGGTCCCCGTATCGGCCGTTTGTTCCACATGGCCGATGATCTGGGCCGTGCCATGGAGTCACTGGTCAGCGTGATGACAGACGAGCAGAGCGCCGAACAGCACGAGGCCCTGTCCTTCTGATCCCCCCCCCCCTCCCTCCCTCCCTCCCTAACGCATGCTTTTCTAGTCATATCAACTGGATCGGAAACACAGTTTACAAAGAGAATATATAAGGTCTATTTTTGTGAAGGATTGCGGTTCAATGACGCGAAACAACCCAACAAAAGAAAAACATGTCGATTTCAGTAGTTTCTTAAAACGTCCTGAAGTTGTTTTATTAATAACAGAGGCTGGTTTTTAAACTTCTATGCAATGTATAAAACAAGTATGGGATGGATAAGGTGGGGGGGGTGTTCATCGTGGTGGGATATTTGCTCTCTTTGTAAACAGCTAAAGCATTTCAAACATTTGTATCAAAAAAAAAGAATGATTGTAATCAAGAGGGTGCTTTCTAAGAGGAACATTTCTATAACAGCGTACACTACTGTCAAGGTAATGCAGGCATCCTGGATCTTTACAGTACGTTGTCTGTGAACCTGTGTGTGTGTGTGTGTGTGTGTGTGTGTGTGTGTGTGTGTGTGTGTGTGTGTGTGTGTGTGTGTGTGTGTGTGTGTGTGTGTGTGTGTGTGTGTGTGTGTGTGTGTGTGTGTGTGTGTGTGTGTGTGTGTGTGTGTGTGTGTGTGTGTGTTTGTGTGGTCGTGCCTAATTTCCACATTACACTACGGCTTTTTTTTTGTGGGGGGGTTTGGTTTTGGCTGACAAACCTCAAGTTGTATTTGAATTATTCTTTTCTATCCACTCATCCGTCCATCTGTCCGTCATCCCTGTGATTCACATCTCTACGGCAACACTTTTTTAAAACCAGTGTGCGGTGAGCAGAAACAGGCTGTAACAGGTCAAACCTCGTGCACATATGGGACATAATCTGACGTCATTTGGAAACCATTTGCCAATAATTGAACTACATAGTTGTAGAGACTGTAACCTTTTCTTTTCTCAAGTAGTCCAGGGGGGGAACTCCTCTTGGTGTTGCTTTTTCTTCGTGGTATTTCTTCGGGTAAAGCTTTAAAAACACTGGATCCTACATTTCCCATGATGCAACTTTGTAGCGTCTTCCAATAGGCCCTCGTCCTGGTCTGTTTGATCTCTTCAGTCAGCATCACTGATGGGTGTTGTGTTGCACCTGTAACCACACCGACTACGTTTATGCACCAAATATTCTGTTTTTTGCCCAATATTCCCAATAAGCTGTTTACATGGCTAATATTCCACTAATATTCCTGTGAATAATATCGACATATTCCACATGTCTGAATCAGAAAATACTCAGAATTTAGAATGACTTGATTCAGAATATCCAAACATGAGCCATATCAAATTAGGAATCTTGTCATATTCTGAATAATAGTGGAATATGAGCATGTAAACATAGTTCTGTGTGAAAGTGTACATCTTAAGTAAGGATTTGATGAAAGTCTTTTTAGGGCCTGTTGAGTACACACAGTACACTGTGTACACTGTGTACAGAAGTACTGTGAGAGGCAGTGAATCCGAGCACTACAGTGTCACAGGGCTGCTGCTCCACATTATTTTTGAGGGAATTCTTCCGTTCGAGTGCTGACGAAGAACTCTTTTAGGAAGCCCGGTAACGTAAGCTCTACCTCGTCTGACTCGGCCGTTCCCTCCACCGTGCTCCGCCCCACACTCCCTCCGGTTGTTGATTGTCACCAACCCGAATGTTTGGATGCATTCACTGCATCGCTCGCTCATCAGAGATTCATGACTCGAGTATTAAAAACTAGCACTCGACACCATTCAGATGAATCTGTGCACTACGTCATACCTGGGTCATGCTAGATATTTGTTTTCTGTGTGGGGGTTGCGTTTATTCTAGCGGTGTCTTCTTTGTCTTTGGCTAAAAGGCTGTTTTGTTTTGTGCCGTGTGAGGTGTTACGATATTAGCATGTGTGACTAAATGAACTCCAATCTTTATTTAATGTATAACCACTCCGAGCTTTGTTTGTTTCACAGCAGCGTTTATCCAACAGGTTTCTTCTTTTCTTTTCAACCCAGACACTGAATTTGGTTTCTTTTGTTGTCGTTTTTCATTTCTAATGTTTCATTTTCACATCATTTTTTTCAAATAACACGTCAATACTTCACAACATATCAGATTCCACCAAATATATGCCTTACTACTGTATTATAAAATGCTTTACTGTATATCAATAAAGCACGCAGTTATGTTGATTTGCCTCTTTGATTTGTTTATTTTTAACAATAAAAGCACAAAAAAGAAACGGTGTCCTCCATTTACAGAAAATGATGCTCGCATGACCTCAAACCCGCAGCATAGTGCAATCTAGTGCACCTTACACGCCACGATGAAAACGAATTTTAATCATCTTCAACTTTCCAGAAAGAGGAAAGTTGAAGAGTCTAGAATGCAGCCGTATAACGACACACAGCATCAGGAGAGACCTTGGGCTAGACGTACAGTATTCTCTCAGGTGGAGTTCAAATACACACATTTAGAAAATGAAAAATGTGTTTTTTTAGAAAGAACAGGGAAGTTGATGACGTTAAGGACAAAGGTAGAGGGTAGTGTGCTGCAACAGGGGAGCTCATGTTTCAGTATTTGCTCATGCAAATTTTGAGGGAATTCTTCCGTTAGAGTGCTGACGAAGAAATCTTTTAGGAAGCCCGGTAACGTAAGCTCTACCTCGTCTGACTCGGCCCTTATTTAGCAACAAGGGCACAAAATAATATAAATAACGCCTCTTGTGGTGCAAGAGAGAACCCTTAATGTGGACGTTCCTACCTTAATGGGGTACTGCTGCATTGTGTCTGCACAAACATCACTTTAAATGGTTCTTGTATAGAAACTGTCCTCTTGCATGTATAGAGGATGATGGTGGATGGTTCAAACAAACAGGACTTTCACCCAGCAGACTGCTGTTCATGTACCAAGAGAAGTCAAGTCAAATTTGACTGATTTGAAAGAAATACTTCACCCACAAAATGATCTCTTGTATATCAATTACTCACTTCATGAAAAAATAAAAAGAATCTTGCATGCCTCCATGGTGAAAGATGAATGAAACAACTATGGAAAACCTCAATAGCTACATTTTGGGGGGTCTCTAAAAACACAAGAGAATTATTTGTCACTTGTTTGTGGACCTAAATAGACCCTGCACGTAAGTACAGTACATAAAGTATGTTAGGTCAAGTACATTACGCAAAGTACGTTTGGTTTACATGACGTAATGTAAGAAAGAAAGAAAAGAAAGAACCTTTTTATTTGTCATATACACATACACAAAATTTGAAATTGAATGTATGTGACATAGAATACTTAACTTATGTACATAATGTAGGTTTAACCCAAACCATTGTGTTTTCCTAGACCTAGCCAAATAGTTTTTAGCCTAAACCTAATTGGCGCCAAGGGGTACCCAATGCGTTACAAAGTGACACCAAAGGGTCCTGACCAAGCATCCATATGTGACCTCAGTAGGGTCCTGACCAAGCATCCATATGTGACCTCAGTAGGGTCCTGACCAAGCATCCATATGTGACCTCAGTAGGGTCCTGACCAAGCATCCATATGTGACCTCAGTAGGGTCCTGACCAAGCATCCATATGTGACCTCAGTAGGGTCCTGACCAAGCATCCATATGTGACCTCAGTAGGGTCCTGACCAAGCATCCATATGTGACCTCAGTAGGGTCCTGACCAAGCATCCATATGTGACCTCAGTAGGGTCCTGACCAAGCATCCATATGTGACCTCAGTAGGGTCCTGACCAAGCATCCATATGTGACCTCAGTAGGGTCCTGACCAAGCATCCATATGTGACCTCAGTAGGGTCCTGACCAAGCATCCATATGTGACCTCAGTAGGGTCCTGACCAAGCATCCATATGTGACCTCAGTAGGGTCCTGACCAAGCATCCATATGTGACCTCAGTAGGGTCCTGACCAAGCATCCATATGTGACCTCAGTAGGGTCCTGACCAAGCATCCATATGTGACCTCAGTAGGGTCCTGACCAAGCATCCATATGTGACCTCAGTAGGGTCCTGACCAAGCATCCATATGTGACCTCAGTAGGGTCCGGGTCAACACTTGTGACGGAGTTCTACTCTACTGGCGTTTGGGGTTAGGTTTGGGTGGGGACATGGCCTCCTGATGGAGGTCACGGGCACAAGGGGAACATTTATCTAACAAGGATTTTTGAGTGTTCTTTTATTGGGGGCATAGATTTGCTAAAAAAAACAACGTAATAAACAAACTTCTCATAAAACGATCAAATAAAAAGTGAATTATTAAAAGGGTTTTAAAAAAGAACATCAGAGCAGACGCAAGACGGGCAACGGGAGTAGACCCTTACAAGAAACCCCAGGATCTCCAAGGTCCGTGCCCTGGTGGGGGTTCCTATGGAAGTCAGGTAAGTTGAAGGCCCCGTCCAAAAGAAATTGTGATAAATAATAACATGTTTTTTGGCAGAAGGGGTTTATTTGTAGGATAATGGCTGAGATCATGGGGTTGAGTTTAAGATCAGTCTAAGAGCACACTAATACAAAAGGTGTTTCCTTAGTATAAATACATTAAAATACAAAGAAAGAGAAATATATACAACATAAATAATATATATACACACATAAACAAAATATATAAGTGCTGTATAGGAGAAGTGCTCACATCTAAAAATGTAAAACAAGTGCTTAAAAGAAGATACGTGCAAAAGTGAAAAACTAAGGAAACAATGTTAAAATATAAGTGCTATCATATATGTAAAAGTGCTCTGTTGCCATCCCTCACAGACAGTTTGGAAAGAAGGGGAGGTAATTAAAATGGACGGGCCTTCATTTAAAATGTTAAATGTTAAAATGAAGATGTGGCCGTATGTGTCTAAATAAAGCATGCAAATATGTATATAATAGAAGCATGCAAAAGTTTTAAAAGCACACAAGATTAGATAGAATAAGATATTATATACACAGTATAAATGATTAACTTCATATGACTACACGGTGGAGGGGTCACTGATAAGAAGACCAGTGGGGGTGGGACTATGGAGATCAGGAAGTGGTTTGTTTAAAAGAGGTTAAAAACCTGGTTAAAAACACAGACACACAGTTAGTACTTTTCATTTAGACCATCAGGTTCTATTGTTTTTAGTCTGTGTATCCATTTCCTCTCCGCCGCTGCGCCAAACTCCAATGTCTGTTACTCTCAAGGCCCAAACTCTGTATATTATGTGAGCCATGGAGTTTAAAATGTGCGTACAGGACGCTCGTACCATTACCACAGTTGATCATGTAAATATGTTGTTTAATTCTAAGGTGCAACTCGTTACCTGTCTCCCCCACGTACAGTTTGTGGCAGCGTAGACTGCGTTTATAGCCGTAGGCTGCAGGGCCTGCCCCAGATTAAGACCAATCCTCACACGAGGGTTAAAAACGTGGGGGAGACGAATAAAAGCGATCTCCGAACCTCGAAGCGCCTCCCTCCTGGTCCTCTCTTTATTGAGATCTGTGTGGACCAGGATATCTTTTAAGTTCAGGTATGAGAACGATGGTTCTTCTACCAGCAGGGCCCTGTCAGATACTTTTACTGCTCCACTACAGTTTTTAAAGCTTATGGAGCAGAAGGTCTGACAAACCCAAGAATGCCCTTTGTAGACTTTGCAGAGACAAAGTTCTTTCAGCTGGAACTGGCTGTCACAAAGAAAAGGGTGGAGGAGAGAGGACAGCAGAAGAGGAAGAGGACTGAATCCCAGCACACAGGTCGCAAGTGCGGATTGGGTCAGATGGATCTGAAGCAGGTCCTCATATTCACACGGGGTTCCCTGGACTAATAGGGAAGTACATTTACTGCCCTGGTAAAGTCTTTTCCCTTTACAAAGACCAGGGCATGGAGAAGGAGACGACCTGGAATGAGTTCCAGGGGTCTCCTTTTTATGAGACAGAAAAAAAGAGATGGGAGGTTGAAAAGGGAAAATAAGAGAAAAGGGGAGTGTTTGGCGTACTGTATATCTTTGCTCATTTTAATAATTAGATTATTTTTTACTGGATTCATTTTTGTATTTGTTGTACATATTTGTTAGGGGTGCAACGGATCATAAACCTCACGGTTCGGTTCGGATCACGGTTCTTGAGTCACGGTTCAGATCATTTTTCGGATCAACAAAGAAAAGGGGAGGAGTCAAATATAACTTTGCTTTCCATTTATTAATTAAAGAACTTCAAGAACACTTAAAGAAAAGAACTTTGGGCTATAGTCTTACATAAAAACAAAAATATTGAAGATGTCCAATTTGAAACAAAATTAAATAAATAAATGAAAATAAAACATTCAAGAATATTCAATTCTGTTAAGTTTAAGTGCAACATGAGGTATGTTGATGCCCTCGTCCTTTGGTCAATACTGAAAGAAAGAAACAGCCAGTGAGCTAGCTTCACTGTTTACACTGAACTGAACTGCTCGGCAACAACTTGGGTCTGTGTTTACTTCCTGTCAGGTTATGTCATTCAAATAGTGGTTAAATAGTGGTGTCTACAGCTCCTGTCTGTGTGACTCTCACAGAGGGGGCGTGTCTACAGCTCCTGTCTGTGTGACTCTCACAGAGGGGGCGTGTCTACAGCTCCTGTCTGTGTGACTCTCACAGAGGGGGCGTGTCTACAGCTCCTGTCTGTGTGACTCTCACAGAGGGGGCGTGTCTACAGCACCTGTCTGTGTGACTCTCACAGAGGGGGCGTGTCTACAGCTCCTGTCTGTGTGACTCTCACAGAGGGGGCGTGTCTACAACACCTGTCTGTGTGACTCTCACAGAGGGGGCGTGTCTACAACACCTGTCTGTGTGACTCTCACAGAGGGGGCGTGTCTACAACACCTGTCTGTGTGACTCTCACAGAGGGGGCGTGTCTACAACACCTGTCTGTGTGACTCTCACAGAGGGGGCGTGTCTACAACACCTGTCTGTGTGACTCTCACAGAGGGGGCGTGTCTACAGCTCCTGTCTGTGTGACTCTCACAGAGGGGGCGTGTCTACAACACCTGTCTGTGTGACTCTCACAGAGGGGGCGTGTCTACAGCTCCTGTCTGTGTGACTCTCACAGAGGGGGCGTGTCTACAACACCTGTCTGTGTGACTCTCACAGAGGGGGCGTGTCTACAGCTCCTGTCTGTGTGACTCTCACAGAGGGGGCGTGTCTACAGCTCCTGTCTGTGTGACTCTCACAGAGGGGGCGTGTCTACAACACCTGTCTGTGTGACTCTCACAGAGGGGGCGTGTCTACAACACCTGTCTGTGTGACTCTCACAGAGGGGGCGTGTCTACAACACCTGTCTGTGTGACTCTCACAGAGGGGGCGTGTCTACAACACCTGTCTGTGTGACTCTCACAGAGGGGGCGTGTCTACAACACCTGTCTGTGTGACTCTCACAGAGGGGGCGTGTCTACAGCTCCTGTCTGTGTGACTCTCACAGAGGGGGCGTGTCTACAACACCTGTCTGTGTGACTCTCACAGAGGGGGCGTGTCTACAGCTCCTGTCTGTGTGACTCTCACAGAGGGGGCGTGTCTACAGCACCTGTCTGTGTGACTCTCACAGAGGGGGCGTGTCTACAGCTCCGTGGTGAAAGCGGTCACAGTCTTTTCCTCTTCATAGAGGAACAAGCTTCGTACTGAAGTGGGTGCGTGAGTGGATTTCGTAGCGTGGCTCAAGCATTTTAACCAGATTTTGAAATCCTTTGTTTTCCACACCGGAGTGTCCCCCGTCGCTGACAGACGGGATGGTGTCTCTTCATATGTGTGGACATGCCGATGTATTGCCGTTATCGTATCTTTCTCTTTAAATAACGCCTACATACCGTAACGGTTTTGTCCACCACCCTTATCTGTCATTAAATGCTTTTAACCTGCTCCGTTCACATGAACACACTACTGCTTTATATCTGTTCACTGACACTCTGCATTGATATTTGGGGACTTGTTGCTTGAAAAGGAACAGCAGCAGTAAAACTTTATTACACACTATGAGGATTACACTGGAAAAAAAAAGAAAAAAAATACTCAATTGATCCGCGGTTCACGAGTGATCCGAACCGTGAGGGGTGATCCGAACGGACCACGGATCGATCCGTGATCCGTTACACCACTAATATTTGTGTTGTGTATTTGCACTATGGGCTCTGTGTTCAACATTTACTGTCCCTGTTGTGTTTAATAAATTATTTTTTGTTCACTAATGTCTACATGTCTCATTAATAAGTGAAACAGTAAATAAATATTTAATTGAAGTAATTAAGTGATTGCAATGTAAATGTTCATAATTAGGAAAACTGCAATATAATAGGTTAACATCCATAAATAAGTCAAGTACTTGATAATCTATCTGCCACTACAATCTAGTGATAATCAGTAAACAGCAAAGTTGGATACACATTTCTTGATTCATAAATAGCTCTTTATCATTGTGTGGCTTAGCCCCAACTGAGACTCGAACCTGCGTCCAGGAACTGAAACCAGCGCTGTGAAAGTGGATTTTAAGCACCTTGGACAGCGTTAATAATGCTGCAATTTCATTGATTGTCAGCGTATGCCAATTATACACGACTTGCCTTACTGTGCAAGACAGAAGTAGTGGACCAGAAGCGATCACACTCCTGTGACCAATCCTGCTTTAGACAGAGGTTAGGACCTCCCACCTCATTAGCATACAGACACATAAATGAATAAATGTAGGTGAACAGAAATGTAGAAATAAATATATGATATATGTATTTCTTTATGTCCTGTTTGAATATCAACTTGTATTTATTCATCTATACATTAATCTATTTATTTCCATATTTATTTCAGCATTTATTTATTTACAATCCAAGAGCGTAGGTTTGCATAGGGTCCATAGGGACTAGTCACGACCAAAGTTTGGGAAAGACACAATTGTCCCCACCAATATTTTTTTAATTTTAATTGCCTGTTAAAAAAAAATATTTTGCACAATATATTTGCAAACTCATTCGTATTATTATTAGTGCTGGGCAAGTTAACGCGTTATTATCGCATCAATTAATTAACGCCGACAATTATTTATAGCGCGTTTTTTTTTATTTTGAAAGTCCGTTGCTCAGTGGCAGCGGTGGAGGAATGAAGACTACTGGACATCGCTGCGGTAAAGTCAGCAGACACTCAGATCTCCGTGGTCTACTCAGCAGACACTCACATGTTACTGCACCTATATGCTGACATTCACGGTAAACGCATTCAAACGGCACAGATCGGGAGCGAGCGAAGGACTTTGAAAGTTAGCGGAAAGATTAACGTGAGACAACATCCGGTTTCTTCATACGAACATCCGGTTTTCAGAATAAGATGCCAACAAAGTATGAATTATATTCACATTAAGTATAAAACATGCTACCTGCATCTCGTGAGTTGAAGGGAAAATACACCTAAATTGTGCGTAAAGTGTCTTTATTCTTTGATCGCTGGGTAACCATAATCACCTCGGAGTTACAGCATTATATTGATGAACAGTAGAGCTGCATTCACCTGCTCTGACTGTCATGAAGACACAAATTTAGCTGAAACGTGCTGAAACATTTTATTCATGTTCACAGCAGTGGAACGTTTCAAATACAGTCAGAGCAACTCCGGCAGTCAGGTCGCCCATCCGAGGTCCTGTGTCTGGATCCCTTCTTCCCATCCGAGCGCCCTCCTGCCCGTCCCCCAGAGCCCTGTGGCGGGTTGGATCCAGCCGGTCCTGCCCGTTCCTGCTGGATTACCCCCTCGTCTCTTGTTATTTGCCTGGACTCCCTGTTGTGCTGGTAATTAATCCTATTTTTGTTCAATAAAAATCTGCTTAACGCTACTCTGCCTGGTCTGCATTTGAGTCCTCCACCATGCCCCGTGACAAATACACTACTTTTGAATTCATTATTGAACGTTGCCATAACAATCCATGCGATTAATCGCGATTAAAAATTGTAATCATTGCCCAGCACTACTAATAATTGCATAAAGGAGGAAAGCACTTTATTTACAGCCTATTAGGTGCTGCAGAATAGATGTATTTTTAATTTTTTGGGCTGCACAACTGGGAAAAGTTTTTTATATATATTTTGGATATAGAATATACTGTTACTGTATATTGGTATTGTAGCAGAACGTTTTTTTATTAATTTACTTAATTATTTATTATTATTATTATTTATTTGGTGCAGAATACTGTTTTGTATTTAAACTAAGGTTGTATTACTGTTATGTTTAAATCAGTTCCAAGTTAGGGTTAGGGTTAGCGAAGGGGGTAATAGCCCCGATGCCCAAATGGGCATCTATAACTTTTTGACAGGGTTAGGGTTAGGGTTAGGGTTAGGGTTAGGGTTAGGGTTAGGGTTAGGGTTAGGGTTAGGGTTAGGGTTAGGGTTAGGGTTAGGGTTAGGGTTAGGGTTAGGGTTAGGGTTAGGGTTAGGGTTAGGGTTAGGGTTAGGGTTAGGGTTAGGGTTAGGGTTAGGGTTAGGGTTAGGGTTAGGGTTAGGGTTAGGGTTAGGGTTAGGGTTAGGGTTAGGGTTAGGGTTAGGGTTAGGGTTAGGGTTAGGGTTAGGGTTAGGGTTAGGGTTAGGGTTAGGGTTAGGGTTAGGGTTAGGGTTAGGGTTAGGGTTAGGGTTAGGGTTAGGGTTAGGGTTAGGGTTAGGGTTAGGGTTAGGGTTAGGGTTAGGGTTAGGGTTAGGGTTAGGGTTAGGGTTAGGGTTAGGGTTAGGGTTAGGGTTAGGGTTAGGGTTAGGGTTAGGGTTAGGGTTAGGGTTAGGGTTAGGGTTAGGGTTAGGGTTAGGGTTAGGGTTAGGGTTAGGGTTAGGGTTAGGGTTAGGGTTAGGGTTAGGGTTAGGGTTAGGGTTAGGGTTAGGGTTAGGGTTAGGGTTAGGGTTAGGGTTAGGGTTAGGGTTAGGGTTAGGGTTAGGGTTAGGGTTAGGGTTAGGGTTAGGGTTAGGGTTAGGGTTAGGGTTAGGGTTAGGGTTAGGGTTAGGGTTAGGGTTAGGGTTAGGGTTAGGGTTAGGGTTAGGGTTAGGGTTAGGGTTAGGGTTAGGGTTAGGGTTAGGGTTAGGGTTAGGGTTAGGGTTAGGGTTAGGGTTAGGGTTAGGGTTAGGGTTAGGGTTAGGGTTAGGGTTAGGGTTAGGGTTAGCTTATGTTTAGGTCCTGGGACCAGACCAGATAGGGTTAGGGTTAGCTTATTTTAGGTCCTGGGACCAGACCAGATAGAGGCCTATCTGGTGGAAGGGTCCGAGAAGGTAGGCGCGGGCCGGCGAATGTCGGTTCCTGCATCCAGACGCCTGATGTCTCTTGGCACTGTCCCCGGAACGCCTAACGGGTCGGAGATAAGAGGGGTATTACTGCCCCCCACCCCTCCCCCTCCCACCTGTTTAGGTGCCTCCGTACTCCCTGGACTTACACTCCGTGTTTAAACTACCCCTCCTCCCCGTCAGTATTATCCGGCCAGCAGACATCTGATATGCACCTAGGACATACCAGGCCCTAGGGGACCCAAGATGCTAAGGTCCCCAACATAACTGCCCCACAGAGGTGAAAAGGGGTGATGTGTCTACACCTAGCACCCTTTCCTGCCTGTCTAGGCATCTCTGTCTCCCTACCTGACCTCACTCCCCACTTCTGCAGAGTGGCCAGAAGAGAGGAACCGAAGTCACCCAATACTCACCTCGCATCCCCCCACATCCCCCCTGAAGAAATTCCCGATTCTTTTAATTTTAATTTTTAATTTTTTTTAATTTTTAATTTTTAATTTTTAATTTTTAATTTTTAATTTTTAATTTTTAATTTTTAATTTTTAATTTTTAATTTTTAATTTTTAATTTTTAATTTTTAATTTTTAATTTTTAATTTTTAATTTCTAATTTTTAATTTCTAATTTCTAATTTTTAATTTTTTGTTCCACTCTAGAGGCAGTAATACTGCGCCCGCCACTAAGCTAACTTATCTCACACATCATCAGTGGTGGACCTCAGGGTCATCGGGTGTTTCGGCCATTACCACCAGACACCCTCACCCGAGGGAGGCCCTCCTGGGGTTGATCAAGTCCCAGAGTGTGTATAATGAGGATTAACTCAACTAAATAACCCCGGAAATCTCTACAAGACAAGTGATGGTCTCCCATCTCCCCTACAAACGCTTTCCTGTGTCCCATACAACGCACGACCGCAGGAAAGTGTCCCCCCTTATACAAACCATAAACTCGTAGCTCAGATGTCCAAGCCTGCTAAGATGGAAGGCCCCATAATCATCCCCGACACCCATCCCCACGCTCATGGTGTGAACCCGATTGGTTCCACCTGTTGTGATCCTTGTGGGCGGAGACCCGTAATTAACACACATCCCCACTTGTGTAAGGGACCTACAGGGGACGCTCATGGTGTGAGCCCGATTGGTTCCACCTGTTGTGATCGGAGACCCGTAATTAACACACCTCCCCCCACTGAGGTTAAGGTTAGGATTAAGATCAGGGTTAGGGCTAAGATTAAGACCAAGAGAGAGGCATAAGTCACCGAGTGTGTTTTGCCACCGGTTATACTGAAAAAAACATCCCCCCGTTTAACAACTACAATGGGACTGGCCCTGAGACAAATCGGAGTTAATTCGGATGCGGTCAGTCCGATGGCACTGGCTAGGTAGTTAGCTTATTTTAGGTCCTGGGACCAGACCAGATAGAGGCCTATCTGGTGGAAGGGTCCGAGAAGGTAGGCGCGGGCCGGCGAATGTCGGTTCCTGCATCCAGACGCCTGATGTCTCTTGGCACTGTCCCCGGAACGCCTAACGGGTCGGAGATAAGAGGGGTATTACTGCCCCCCACCCCTCCCCCTCCCACCTGTTTAGGTGCCTCCGTACTCCCTGGACTTACACTCCGTGTTTAAACTACCCCTCCTCCCCGTCAGTATTATCCGGCCAGCAGACATCTGATATGCACCTAGGACATACCAGGCCCTAGGGGACCCAAGATGCTAAGGTCCCCAACATAACTGCCCCACAGAGGTGAAAAGGGGTGATGTGTCTACACCTAGCACCCTTTCCTGCCTGTCTAGGCATCTCTGTCTCCCTACCTGACCTCACTCCCCACTTCTGCAGAGTGGCCAGAAGAGAGGAACCGAAGTCACCCAATACTCACCTCGCATCCCCCCACATCCCCCCTGAAGAAATTCCCGATTCTTTTAATTTTAATTTTTAATTTTTTTTAATTTTTAATTTTTAATTTTTAATTTTTAATTTTTAATTTTTAATTTTTAATTTTTAATTTTTAATTTTTAATTTTTAATTTTTAATTTTTAATTTTTAATTTTTAATTTTTAATTTTTAATTTTTAATTTTTAATTTCTAATTTTTAATTTCTAATTTCTAATTTTTAATTTTTTGTTCCACTCTAGAGGCAGTAATACTGCGCCCGCCACTAAGCTAACTTATCTCACACATCATCAGTGGTGGACCTCAGGGTCATCGGGTGTTTCGGCCATTACCACCAGACACCCTCACCCGAGGGAGGCCCTCCTGGGGTTGATCAAGTCCCAGAGTGTGTATAATGAGGATTAACTCAACTAAATAACCCCGGAAATCTCTACAAGACAAGTGATGGTCTCCCATCTCCCCTACAAACGCTTTCCTGTGTCCCATACAACGCACGACCGCAGGAAAGTGTCCCCCCTTATACAAACCATAAACTCGTAGCTCAGATGTCCAAGCCTGCTAAGATGGAAGGCCCCATAATCATCCCCGACACCCATCCCCACGCTCATGGTGTGAACCCGATTGGTTCCACCTGTTGTGATCCTTGTGGGCGGAGACCCGTAATTAACACACATCCCCACTTGTGTAAGGGACCTACAGGGGACGCTCATGGTGTGAGCCCGATTGGTTCCACCTGTTGTGATCGGAGACCCGTAATTAACACACCTCCCCCCACTGAGGTTAAGGTTAGGATTAAGATCAGGGTTAGGGCTAAGATTAAGACCAAGAGAGAGGCATAAGTCACCGAGTGTGTTTTGCCACCGGTTATACTGAAAAAAACATCCCCCCGTTTAACAACTACAATGGGACTGGCCCTGAGACAAATCGGAGTTAATTCGGATGCGGTCAGTCCGATGGCACTGGCTAGGTAGTTAGCTTATTTTAGGTCCTGGGACCAGACCAGATAGAGGCCTATCTGGTGGAAGGGTCCGAGAAGGTAGGCGCGGGCCGGCGAATGTCGGTTCCTGCATCCAGACGCCTGATGTCTCTTGGCACTGTCCCCGGAACGCCTAACGGGTCGGAGATAAGAGGGGTATTACTGCCCCCCACCCCTCCCCCTCCCACCTGTTTAGGTGCCTCCGTACTCCCTGGACTTACACTCCGTGTTTAAACTACCCCTCCTCCCCGTCAGTATTATCCGGCCAGCAGACATCTGATATGCACCTAGGACATACCAGGCCCTAGGGGACCCAAGATGCTAAGGTCCCCAACATAACTGCCCCACAGAGGTGAAAAGGGGTGATGTGTCTACACCTAGCACCCTTTCCTGCCTGTCTAGGCATCTCTGTCTCCCTACCTGACCTCACTCCCCACTTCTGCAGAGTGGCCAGAAGAGAGGAACCGAAGTCACCCAATACTCACCTCGCATCCCCCCACATCCCCCCTGAAGAAATTCCCGATTCTTTTAATTTTAATTTTTAATTTTTTTTAATTTTTAATTTTTAATTTTTAATTTTTAATTTTTAATTTTTAATTTTTAATTTTTAATTTTTAATTTTTAATTTTTAATTTTTAATTTTTAATTTTTAATTTTTAATTTTTAATTTTTAATTTTTAATTTCTAATTTTTAATTTCTAATTTCTAATTTTTAATTTTTTGTTCCACTCTAGAGGCAGTAATACTGCGCCCGCCACTAAGCTAACTTATCTCACACATCATCAGTGGTGGACCTCAGGGTCATCGGGTGTTTCGGCCATTACCACCAGACACCCTCACCCGAGGGAGGCCCTCCTGGGGTTGATCAAGTCCCAGAGTGTGTATAATGAGGATTAACTCAACTAAATAACCCCGGAAATCTCTACAAGACAAGTGATGGTCTCCCATCTCCCCTACAAACGCTTTCCTGTGTCCCATACAACGCACGACCGCAGGAAAGTGTCCCCCCTTATACAAACCATAAACTCGTAGCTCAGATGTCCAAGCCTGCTAAGATGGAAGGCCCCATAATCATCCCCGACACCCATCCCCACGCTCATGGTGTGAACCCGATTGGTTCCACCTGTTGTGATCCTTGTGGGCGGAGACCCGTAATTAACACACATCCCCACTTGTGTAAGGGACCTACAGGGGACGCTCATGGTGTGAGCCCGATTGGTTCCACCTGTTGTGATCGGAGACCCGTAATTAACACACCTCCCCCCACTGAGGTTAAGGTTAGGATTAAGATCAGGGTTAGGGCTAAGATTAAGACCAAGAGAGAGGCATAAGTCACCGAGTGTGTTTTGCCACCGGTTATACTGAAAAAAACATCCCCCCGTTTAACAACTACAATGGGACTGGCCCTGAGACAAATCGGAGTTAATTCGGATGCGGTCAGTCCGATGGCACTGGCTAGGTAGTTAGCTTATTTTAGGTCCTGGGACCAGACCAGATAGAGGCCTATCTGGTGGAAGGGTCCGAGAAGGTAGGCGCGGGTTAGGGTTAGGGTTAGGGTTAGGGTTAGGGTTAGGGTTAGGGTTAGGGTTAGGGTTAGGGTTAGGGTTAGGGTTAGGGTTAGGGTTAGGGTTAGGGTTAGGGTTAGGGTTAGGGTTAGCTTATGTTAGGTCCTGGGACCAGACCAGATAGAGGCCTATCTGGTGGAAGGGTCCGAGAAGGTAGGCGCGGGCCGGCGAATGTCGGTTCCTGCATCCAGACGCCTGATGTCTCTTGGCACTGTCCCCGGAACGCCTAACGGGTCGGAGATAAGAGGGGTATTACTGCCCCCCACCCCTCCCCCTCCCACCTGTCTAGGTGCCTCCGTACTCCCTGGACTTACACTCCGTGTTAAACTACCCCTCCTCCCCGTCAGTATTATCCGGCCAGCAGACATCTGATATGCACCTAGGACATACCAGGCCCCCTCCCTAGGGGACCCAAGATGCTAAGGTCCCCAACATAACTGCCCCACAGAGGTGAAAAGGGGTGATGTGTCTACACCTAGCACCCTTTCCTGCCTGTCTAGGCATCTCTGTCTCCCTACCTGACATCACTCCCCACTTCTGCAGAGTGGCCAGAAGAGAGGAACCGAAGTCACCCAATACTCACCTCGCATCCCCCCACATCCCCCCTGAAGAAATTCCCGATTCTTTTAATTTTTAATTTTTAATTTTTTTATTTTTTAATTTTTAATTTTTAATTTTTAATTTTTAATTTTTAATTTTTAATTTTTAATTTTTAATTTTTAATTTTTAATTTTTAATTTTTAATTTTTAATTTTTAATTTTTAATTTCTAATTTCTAATTTTTAATTTCTAATTTTTAATTTCTAATTTCTAATTTTTAATTTTTTGTTCCACTCTAGAGGCAGTAATACTGCGCCCGCCACTAAGCTAACTTATCTCACACATCATCAGTGGTGGACCTCAGGGTCATCGGGTGTTTCGGCCATTACCACCAGACACCCTCACCCGAGGGAGGCCCTCCTGGGGTTGATCAAGTCCCAGAGTGTGTATAATGAGGATTAACTCAACTAAATAACCCCGGAAATCTCTACAAGACAAGTGATGGTCTCCCATCTCCCCTACAAACGCTTTCCTGTGTCCCATACAACGCACGACCGCAGGAAAGTGTCCCCCCTTATACAAACCATAAACTCGTAGCTCAGATGTCCAAGCCTGCTAAGATGGAAGGCCCCATAATCATCCCCGACACCCATCCCCACGCTCATGGTGTGAACCCGATTGGTTCCACCTGTTGTGATCCTTGTGGGCGGAGACCCGTAATTAACACACATCCCCACTTGTGTAAGGGACCTACAGGGGACGCTCATGGTGTGAGCCCGATTGGTTCCACCTGTTGTGATCGGAGACCCGTAATTAACACACCTCCCCCCACTGAGGTTAAGGTTAGGATTAAGATCAGGGTTAGGGCTAAGATTAAGACCAAGAGAGAGGCATAAGTCACCGAGTGTGTTTTTGCCACCGGTTATACTGAAAAAAACATCCCCCCGTTTAACAACTACAATGGGACTGGCCCTGAGACAAATCGGAGTTAATTCGGATGCGGTCAGTCCGATGGCACTGGCTAGGTAGTTAGCTTATGTTAGGTCCTGGGACCAGACCAGATAGAGGCCTATCTGGTGGAAGGGTCCGAGAAGGTAGGCGCGGGCCGGCGAATGTCGGTTCCTGCATCCAGACGCCTGATGTCTCTTGGCACTGTCCCCGGAACGCCTAACGGGTCGGAGATAAGAGGGGTATTACTGCCCCCCACCCCTCCCCCTCCCACCTGTCTAGGTGCCTCCGTACTCCCTGGACTTACACTCCGTGTTAAACTACCCCTCCTCCCCGTCAGTATTATCCGGCCAGCAGACATCTGATATGCACCTAGGACATACCAGGCCCCCTCCCTAGGGGACCCAAGATGCTAAGGTCCCCAACATAACTGCCCCACAGAGGTGAAAAGGGGTGATGTGTCTACACCTAGCACCCTTTCCTGCCTGTCTAGGCATCTCTGTCTCCCTACCTGACATCACTCCCCACTTCTGCAGAGTGGCCAGAAGAGAGGAACCGAAGTCACCCAATACTCACCTCGCATCCCCCCACATCCCCCCTGAAGAAATTCCCGATTCTTTTAATTTTTAATTTTTAATTTTTTTATTTTTTAATTTTTAATTTTTAATTTTTAATTTTTAATTTTTAATTTTTAATTTTTAATTTTTAATTTTTAATTTTTAATTTTTAATTTTTAATTTTTAATTTTTAATTTTTAATTTCTAATTTCTAATTTTTAATTTCTAATTTTTAATTTCTAATTTCTAATTTTTAATTTTTTGTTCCACTCTAGAGGCAGTAATACTGCGCCCGCCACTAAGCTAACTTATCTCACACATCATCAGTGGTGGACCTCAGGGTCATCGGGTGTTTCGGCCATTACCACCAGACACCCTCACCCGAGGGAGGCCCTCCTGGGGTTGATCAAGTCCCAGAGTGTGTATAATGAGGATTAACTCAACTAAATAACCCCGGAAATCTCTACAAGACAAGTGATGGTCTCCCATCTCCCCTACAAACGCTTTCCTGTGTCCCATACAACGCACGACCGCAGGAAAGTGTCCCCCCTTATACAAACCATAAACTCGTAGCTCAGATGTCCAAGCCTGCTAAGATGGAAGGCCCCATAATCATCCCCGACACCCATCCCCACGCTCATGGTGTGAACCCGATTGGTTCCACCTGTTGTGATCCTTGTGGGCGGAGACCCGTAATTAACACACATCCCCACTTGTGTAAGGGACCTACAGGGGACGCTCATGGTGTGAGCCCGATTGGTTCCACCTGTTGTGATCGGAGACCCGTAATTAACACACCTCCCCCCACTGAGGTTAAGGTTAGGATTAAGATCAGGGTTAGGGCTAAGATTAAGACCAAGAGAGAGGCATAAGTCACCGAGTGTGTTTTTGCCACCGGTTATACTGAAAAAAACATCCCCCCGTTTAACAACTACAATGGGACTGGCCCTGAGACAAATCGGAGTTAATTCGGATGCGGTCAGTCCGATGGCACTGGCTAGGTAGTTAGCTTATGTTAGGTCCTGGGACCAGACCAGATAGAGGCCTATCTGGTGGAAGGGTCCGAGAAGGTAGGCGCGGGCCGGCGAATGTCGGTTCCTGCATCCAGACGCCTGATGTCTCTTGGCACTGTCCCCGGAACGCCTAACGGGTCGGAGATAAGAGGGGTATTACTGCCCCCCACCCCTCCCCCTCCCACCTGTCTAGGTGCCTCCGTACTCCCTGGACTTACACTCCGTGTTAAACTACCCCTCCTCCCCGTCAGTATTATCCGGCCAGCAGACATCTGATATGCACCTAGGACATACCAGGCCCCCTCCCTAGGGGACCCAAGATGCTAAGGTCCCCAACATAACTGCCCCACAGAGGTGAAAAGGGGTGATGTGTCTACACCTAGCACCCTTTCCTGCCTGTCTAGGCATCTCTGTCTCCCTACCTGACATCACTCCCCACTTCTGCAGAGTGGCCAGAAGAGAGGAACCGAAGTCACCCAATACTCACCTCGCATCCCCCCACATCCCCCCTGAAGAAATTCCCGATTCTTTTAATTTTTAATTTTTAATTTTTTTATTTTTTAATTTTTATTTTTTAATTTTTAATTTTTAATTTTTAATTTTTAATTTTTAATTTTTAATTTTTAATTTTTAATTTTTAATTTTTAATTTTTAATTTTTAATTTTTAATTTCTAATTTCTAATTTTTAATTTCTAATTTTTAATTTCTAATTTCTAATTTTTAATTTTTTGTTCCACTCTAGAGGCAGTAATACTGCGCCCGCCACTAAGCTAACTTATCTCACACATCATCAGTGGTGGACCTCAGGGTCATCGGGTGTTTCGGCCATTACCACCAGACACCCTCACCCGAGGGAGGCCCTCCTGGGGTTGATCAAGTCCCAGAGTGTGTATAATGAGGATTAACTCAACTAAATAACCCCGGAAATCTCTACAAGACAAGTGATGGTCTCCCATCTCCCCTACAAACGCTTTCCTGTGTCCCATACAACGCACGACCGCAGGAAAGTGTCCCCCCTTATACAAACCATAAACTCGTAGCTCAGATGTCCAAGCCTGCTAAGATGGAAGGCCCCATAATCATCCCCGACACCCATCCCCACGCTCATGGTGTGAACCCGATTGGTTCCACCTGTTGTGATCCTTGTGGGCGGAGACCCGTAATTAACACACATCCCCACTTGTGTAAGGGACCTACAGGGGACGCTCATGGTGTGAGCCCGATTGGTTCCACCTGTTGTGATCGGAGACCCGTAATTAACACACCTCCCCCCACTGAGGTTAAGGTTAGGATTAAGATCAGGGTTAGGGCTAAGATTAAGACCAAGAGAGAGGCATAAGTCACCGAGTGTGTTTTTGCCACCGGTTATACTGAAAAAAACATCCCCCCGTTTAACAACTACAATGGGACTGGCCCTGAGACAAATCGGAGTTAATTCGGATGCGGTCAGTCCGATGGCACTGGCTAGGTAGTTAGCTTATGTTAGGTCCTGGGACCAGACCAGATAGAGGCCTATCTGGTGGAAGGGTCCGAGAAGGTAGGCGCGGGCCGGCGAATGTCGGTTCCTGCATCCAGACGCCTGATGTCTCTTGGCACTGTCCCCGGAACGCCTAACGGGTCGGAGATAAGAGGGGTATTACTGCCCCCCACCCCTCCCCCTCCCACCTGTCTAGGTGCCTCCGTACTCCCTGGACTTACACTCCGTGTTAAACTACCCCTCCTCCCCGTCAGTATTATCCGGCCAGCAGACATCTGATATGCACCTAGGACATACCAGGCCCCCTCCCTAGGGGACCCAAGATGCTAAGGTCCCCAACATAACTGCCCCACAGAGGTGAAAAGGGGTGATGTGTCTACACCTAGCACCCTTTCCTGCCTGTCTAGGCATCTCTGTCTCCCTACCTGACATCACTCCCCACTTCTGCAGAGTGGCCAGAAGAGAGGAACCGAAGTCACCCAATACTCACCTCGCATCCCCCCACATCCCCCCTGAAGAAATTCCCGATTCTTTTAATTTTTAATTTTTAATTTTTTTATTTTTTAATTTTTAATTTTTAATTTTTAATTTTTAATTTTTAATTTTTAATTTTTAATTTTTAATTTTTAATTTTTAATTTTTAATTTTTAATTTTTAATTTTTAATTTTTAATTTCTAATTTCTAATTTTTAATTTCTAATTTTTAATTTCTAATTTCTAATTTTTAATTTTTTGTTCCACTCTAGAGGCAGTAATACTGCGCCCGCCACTAAGCTAACTTATCTCACACATCATCAGTGGTGGACCTCAGGGTCATCGGGTGTTTCGGCCATTACCACCAGACACCCTCACCCGAGGGAGGCCCTCCTGGGGTTGATCAAGTCCCAGAGTGTGTATAATGAGGATTAACTCAACTAAATAACCCCGGAAATCTCTACAAGACAAGTGATGGTCTCCCATCTCCCCTACAAACGCTTTCCTGTGTCCCATACAACGCACGACCGCAGGAAAGTGTCCCCCCTTATACAAACCATAAACTCGTAGCTCAGATGTCCAAGCCTGCTAAGATGGAAGGCCCCATAATCATCCCCGACACCCATCCCCACGCTCATGGTGTGAACCCGATTGGTTCCACCTGTTGTGATCCTTGTGGGCGGAGACCCGTAATTAACACACATCCCCACTTGTGTAAGGGACCTACAGGGGACGCTCATGGTGTGAGCCCGATTGGTTCCACCTGTTGTGATCGGAGACCCGTAATTAACACACCTCCCCCCACTGAGGTTAAGGTTAGGATTAAGATCAGGGTTAGGGCTAAGATTAAGACCAAGAGAGAGGCATAAGTCACCGAGTGTGTTTTTGCCACCGGTTATACTGAAAAAAACATCCCCCCGTTTAACAACTACAATGGGACTGGCCCTGAGACAAATCGGAGTTAATTCGGATGCGGTCAGTCCGATGGCACTGGCTAGGTAGTTAGCTTATGTTAGGTCCTGGGACCAGACCAGATAGAGGCCTATCTGGTGGAAGGGTCCGAGAAGGTAGGCGCGGGCCGGCGAATGTCGGTTCCTGCATCCAGACGCCTGATGTCTCTTGGCACTGTCCCCGGAACGCCTAACGGGTCGGAGATAAGAGGGGTATTACTGCCCCCCACCCCTCCCCCTCCCACCTGTCTAGGTGCCTCCGTACTCCCTGGACTTACACTCCGTGTTAAACTACCCCTCCTCCCCGTCAGTATTATCCGGCCAGCAGACATCTGATATGCACCTAGGACATACCAGGCCCCCTCCCTAGGGGACCCAAGATGCTAAGGTCCCCAACATAACTGCCCCACAGAGGTGAAAAGGGGTGATGTGTCTACACCTAGCACCCTTTCCTGCCTGTCTAGGCATCTCTGTCTCCCTACCTGACATCACTCCCCACTTCTGCAGAGTGGCCAGAAGAGAGGAACCGAAGTCACCCAATACTCACCTCGCATCCCCCCACATCCCCCCTGAAGAAATTCCCGATTCTTTTAATTTTTAATTTTTAATTTTTTTATTTTTTAATTTTTAATTTTTAATTTTTAATTTTTAATTTTTAATTTTTAATTTTTAATTTTTAATTTTTAATTTTTAATTTTTAATTTTTAATTTTTAATTTTTAATTTCTAATTTCTAATTTTTAATTTCTAATTTTTAATTTCTAATTTCTAATTTTTAATTTTTTGTTCCACTCTAGAGGCAGTAATACTGCGCCCGCCACTAAGCTAACTTATCTCACACATCATCAGTGGTGGACCTCAGGGTCATCGGGTGTTTCGGCCATTACCACCAGACACCCTCACCCGAGGGAGGCCCTCCTGGGGTTGATCAAGTCCCAGAGTGTGTATAATGAGGATTAACTCAACTAAATAACCCCGGAAATCTCTACAAGACAAGTGATGGTCTCCCATCTCCCCTACAAACGCTTTCCTGTGTCCCATACAACGCACGACCGCAGGAAAGTGTCCCCCCTTATACAAACCATAAACTCGTAGCTCAGATGTCCAAGCCTGCTAAGATGGAAGGCCCCATAATCATCCCCGACACCCATCCCCACGCTCATGGTGTGAACCCGATTGGTTCCACCTGTTGTGATCCTTGTGGGCGGAGACCCGTAATTAACACACATCCCCACTTGTGTAAGGGACCTACAGGGGACGCTCATGGTGTGAGCCCGATTGGTTCCACCTGTTGTGATCGGAGACCCGTAATTAACACACCTCCCCCCACTGAGGTTAAGGTTAGGATTAAGATCAGGGTTAGGGCTAAGATTAAGACCAAGAGAGAGGCATAAGTCACCGAGTGTGTTTTTGCCACCGGTTATACTGAAAAAAACATCCCCCCGTTTAACAACTACAATGGGACTGGCCCTGAGACAAATCGGAGTTAATTCGGATGCGGTCAGTCCGATGGCACTGGCTAGGTAGTTAGCTTATGTTAGGTCCTGGGACCAGACCAGATAGAGGCCTATCTGGTGGAAGGGTCCGAGAAGGTAGGCGCGGGCCGGCGAATGTCGGTTCCTGCATCCAGACGCCTGATGTCTCTTGGCACTGTCCCCGGAACGCCTAACGGGTCGGAGATAAGAGGGGTATTACTGCCCCCCACCCCTCCCCCTCCCACCTGTCTAGGTGCCTCCGTACTCCCTGGACTTACACTCCGTGTTAAACTACCCCTCCTCCCCGTCAGTATTATCCGGCCAGCAGACATCTGATATGCACCTAGGACATACCAGGCCCCCTCCCTAGGGGACCCAAGATGCTAAGGTCCCCAACATAACTGCCCCACAGAGGTGAAAAGGGGTGATGTGTCTACACCTAGCACCCTTTCCTGCCTGTCTAGGCATCTCTGTCTCCCTACCTGACATCACTCCCCACTTCTGCAGAGTGGCCAGAAGAGAGGAACCGAAGTCACCCAATACTCACCTCGCATCCCCCCACATCCCCCCTGAAGAAATTCCCGATTCTTTTAATTTTTAATTTTTAATTTTTTTATTTTTTAATTTTTAATTTTTAATTTTTAATTTTTAATTTTTAATTTTTAATTTTTAATTTTTAATTTTTAATTTTTAATTTTTAATTTTTAATTTTTAATTTTTAATTTTTAATTTCTAATTTCTAATTTTTAATTTCTAATTTTTAATTTCTAATTTCTAATTTTTAATTTTTTGTTCCACTCTAGAGGCAGTAATACTGCGCCCGCCACTAAGCTAACTTATCTCACACATCATCAGTGGTGGACCTCAGGGTCATCGGGTGTTTCGGCCATTACCACCAGACACCCTCACCCGAGGGAGGCCCTCCTGGGGTTGATCAAGTCCCAGAGTGTGTATAATGAGGATTAACTCAACTAAATAACCCCGGAAATCTCTACAAGACAAGTGATGGTCTCCCATCTCCCCTACAAACGCTTTCCTGTGTCCCATACAACGCACGACCGCAGGAAAGTGTCCCCCCTTATACAAACCATAAACTCGTAGCTCAGATGTCCAAGCCTGCTAAGATGGAAGGCCCCATAATCATCCCCGACACCCATCCCCACGCTCATGGTGTGAACCCGATTGGTTCCACCTGTTGTGATCCTTGTGGGCGGAGACCCGTAATTAACACACATCCCCACTTGTGTAAGGGACCTACAGGGGACGCTCATGGTGTGAGCCCGATTGGTTCCACCTGTTGTGATCGGAGACCCGTAATTAACACACCTCCCCCCACTGAGGTTAAGGTTAGGATTAAGATCAGGGTTAGGGCTAAGATTAAGACCAAGAGAGAGGCATAAGTCACCGAGTGTGTTTTTGCCACCGGTTATACTGAAAAAAACATCCCCCCGTTTAACAACTACAATGGGACTGGCCCTGAGACAAATCGGAGTTAATTCGGATGCGGTCAGTCCGATGGCACTGGCTAGGTAGTTAGCTTATGTTAGGTCCTGGGACCAGACCAGATAGAGGCCTATCTGGTGGAAGGGTCCGAGAAGGTAGGCGCGGGCCGGCGAATGTCGGTTCCTGCATCCAGACGCCTGATGTCTCTTGGCACTGTCCCCGGAACGCCTAACGGGTCGGAGATAAGAGGGGTATTACTGCCCCCCACCCCTCCCCCTCCCACCTGTCTAGGTGCCTCCGTACTCCCTGGACTTACACTCCGTGTTAAACTACCCCTCCTCCCCGTCAGTATTATCCGGCCAGCAGACATCTGATATGCACCTAGGACATACCAGGCCCCCTCCCTAGGGGACCCAAGATGCTAAGGTCCCCAACATAACTGCCCCACAGAGGTGAAAAGGGGTGATGTGTCTACACCTAGCACCCTTTCCTGCCTGTCTAGGCATCTCTGTCTCCCTACCTGACATCACTCCCCACTTCTGCAGAGTGGCCAGAAGAGAGGAACCGAAGTCACCCAATACTCACCTCGCATCCCCCCACATCCCCCCTGAAGAAATTCCCGATTCTTTTAATTTTTAATTTTTAATTTTTTTATTTTTTAATTTTTAATTTTTAATTTTTAATTTTTAATTTTTAATTTTTAATTTTTAATTTTTAATTTTTAATTTTTAATTTTTAATTTTTAATTTTTAATTTTTAATTTTTAATTTCTAATTTCTAATTTTTAATTTCTAATTTTTAATTTCTAATTTCTAATTTTTAATTTTTTGTTCCACTCTAGAGGCAGTAATACTGCGCCCGCCACTAAGCTAACTTATCTCACACATCATCAGTGGTGGACCTCAGGGTCATCGGGTGTTTCGGCCATTACCACCAGACACCCTCACCCGAGGGAGGCCCTCCTGGGGTTGATCAAGTCCCAGAGTGTGTATAATGAGGATTAACTCAACTAAATAACCCCGGAAATCTCTACAAGACAAGTGATGGTCTCCCATCTCCCCTACAAACGCTTTCCTGTGTCCCATACAACGCACGACCGCAGGAAAGTGTCCCCCCTTATACAAACCATAAACTCGTAGCTCAGATGTCCAAGCCTGCTAAGATGGAAGGCCCCATAATCATCCCCGACACCCATCCCCACGCTCATGGTGTGAACCCGATTGGTTCCACCTGTTGTGATCCTTGTGGGCGGAGACCCGTAATTAACACACATCCCCACTTGTGTAAGGGACCTACAGGGGACGCTCATGGTGTGAGCCCGATTGGTTCCACCTGTTGTGATCGGAGACCCGTAATTAACACACCTCCCCCCACTGAGGTTAAGGTTAGGATTAAGATCAGGGTTAGGGCTAAGATTAAGACCAAGAGAGAGGCATAAGTCACCGAGTGTGTTTTTGCCACCGGTTATACTGAAAAAAACATCCCCCCGTTTAACAACTACAATGGGACTGGCCCTGAGACAAATCGGAGTTAATTCGGATGCGGTCAGTCCGATGGCACTGGCTAGGTAGTTAGCTTATGTTAGGTCCTGGGACCAGACCAGATAGAGGCCTATCTGGTGGAAGGGTCCGAGAAGGTAGGCGCGGGCCGGCGAATGTCGGTTCCTGCATCCAGACGCCTGATGTCTCTTGGCACTGTCCCCGGAACGCCTAACGGGTCGGAGATAAGAGGGGTATTACTGCCCCCCACCCCTCCCCCTCCCACCTGTCTAGGTGCCTCCGTACTCCCTGGACTTACACTCCGTGTTAAACTACCCCTCCTCCCCGTCAGTATTATCCGGCCAGCAGACATCTGATATGCACCTAGGACATACCAGGCCCCCTCCCTAGGGGACCCAAGATGCTAAGGTCCCCAACATAACTGCCCCACAGAGGTGAAAAGGGGTGATGTGTCTACACCTAGCACCCTTTCCTGCCTGTCTAGGCATCTCTGTCTCCCTACCTGACATCACTCCCCACTTCTGCAGAGTGGCCAGAAGAGAGGAACCGAAGTCACCCAATACTCACCTCGCATCCCCCCACATCCCCCCTGAAGAAATTCCCGATTCTTTTAATTTTTAATTTTTAATTTTTTTATTTTTTAATTTTTAATTTTTAATTTTTAATTTTTAATTTTTAATTTTTAATTTTTAATTTTTAATTTTTAATTTTTAATTTTTAATTTTTAATTTTTAATTTTTAATTTTTAATTTCTAATTTCTAATTTTTAATTTCTAATTTTTAATTTCTAATTTCTAATTTTTAATTTTTTGTTCCACTCTAGAGGCAGTAATACTGCGCCCGCCACTAAGCTAACTTATCTCACACATCATCAGTGGTGGACCTCAGGGTCATCGGGTGTTTCGGCCATTACCACCAGACACCCTCACCCGAGGGAGGCCCTCCTGGGGTTGATCAAGTCCCAGAGTGTGTATAATGAGGATTAACTCAACTAAATAACCCCGGAAATCTCTACAAGACAAGTGATGGTCTCCCATCTCCCCTACAAACGCTTTCCTGTGTCCCATACAACGCACGACCGCAGGAAAGTGTCCCCCCTTATACAAACCATAAACTCGTAGCTCAGATGTCCAAGCCTGCTAAGATGGAAGGCCCCATAATCATCCCCGACACCCATCCCCACGCTCATGGTGTGAACCCGATTGGTTCCACCTGTTGTGATCCTTGTGGGCGGAGACCCGTAATTAACACACATCCCCACTTGTGTAAGGGACCTACAGGGGACGCTCATGGTGTGAGCCCGATTGGTTCCACCTGTTGTGATCGGAGACCCGTAATTAACACACCTCCCCCCACTGAGGTTAAGGTTAGGATTAAGATCAGGGTTAGGGCTAAGATTAAGACCAAGAGAGAGGCATAAGTCACCGAGTGTGTTTTTGCCACCGGTTATACTGAAAAAAACATCCCCCCGTTTAACAACTACAATGGGACTGGCCCTGAGACAAATCGGAGTTAATTCGGATGCGGTCAGTCCGATGGCACTGGCTAGGTAGTTAGCTTATGTTAGGTCCTGGGACCAGACCAGATAGAGGCCTATCTGGTGGAAGGGTCCGAGAAGGTAGGCGCGGGCCGGCGAATGTCGGTTCCTGCATCCAGACGCCTGATGTCTCTTGGCACTGTCCCCGGAACGCCTAACGGGTCGGAGATAAGAGGGGTATTACTGCCCCCCACCCCTCCCCCTCCCACCTGTCTAGGTGCCTCCGTACTCCCTGGACTTACACTCCGTGTTAAACTACCCCTCCTCCCCGTCAGTATTATCCGGCCAGCAGACATCTGATATGCACCTAGGACATACCAGGCCCCCTCCCTAGGGGACCCAAGATGCTAAGGTTAGGGTTAGGGTTAGGGTTAGGGTTAGGGTTAGGGTTAGGGTTAGGGTTAGGGTTAGGGTTAGGGTTAGGGTTAGGGTTAGGGTTAGGGTTAGGGTTAGGGTTAGGGTTAGGGTTAGGGTTAGGGTTAGGGTTAGGGTTAGGGTTAGGGTTAGGGTTAGGGTTAGGGTTAGGGTTAGGGTTAGGGTTAGGGTTAGGGTTAGGGTTAGGGTTAGGGTTAGGGTTAGGGTTAGGGTTAGGGTTAGGGTTAGGGTTAGGGTTAGGGTTAGGGTTAGGGTTAGGGTTAGGGTTAGGGTTAGGGTTAGGGTTAGGGTTAGGGTTAGGGTTAGGGTTAGGGTTAGGGTTAGGGTTAGGGTTAGGGTTAGGGTTAGGGTTAGGGTTAGGGTTAGGGTTAGGGTTAGGGTTAGGGTTAGGGTTAGGGTTAGGGTTAGGGTTAGGGTTAGGGTTAGGGTTAGGGTTAGGGTTAGGGTTAGGGTTAGGGTTAGGGTTAGGGTTAGGGTTAGGGTTAGGGTTAGGGTTAGGGTTAGGGTTAGGGTTAGGGTTAGGGTTAGGGTTAGGGTTAGGGTTAGGGTTAGGGTTAGGGTTAGGGTTAGGGTTAGGGTTAGGGTTAGGGTTAGGGTTAGGGTTAGGGTTAGGGTTAGGGTTAGGGTTAGGGTTAGGGTTAGGGTTAGGGTTAGGGTTAGGGTTAGGGTTAGGGTTAGGGTTAGGGTTAGGGTTAGGGTTAGGGTTAGGGTTAGGGTTAGGGTTAGGGTTAGGGTTAGGGTTAGGGTTAGGGTTAGGGTTAGGGTTAGGGTTAGGGTTAGGGTTAGGGTTAGGGTTAGGGTTAGGGTTAGGGTTAGGGTTAGGGTTAGGGTTAGGGTTAGGGTTAGGGTTAGGGTTAGGGTTAGGGTTAGGGTTAGGGTTAGGGTTAGGGTTAGGGTTAGGGTTAGGGTTAGGGTTAGGGTTAGGGTTAGGGTTAGGGTTAGGGTTAGGGTTAGGGTTAGGGTTAGGGTTAGGGTTAGGGTTAGGGTTAGGGTTAGGGTTAGGGTTAGGGTTAGGGTTAGGGTTAGGGTTAGGGTTAGGGTTAGGGTTAGGGTTAGGGTTAGGGTTAGGGTTAGGGTTAGGGTTAGGGTTAGGGTTAGGGTTAGGGTTAGGGTTAGGGTTAGGGTTAGGGTTAGGGTTAGGGTTAGGGTTAGGGTTAGGGTTAGGGTTAGGGTTAGGGTTAGGGTTAGGGTTAGGGTTAGGGTTAGGGTTAGGGTTAGGGTTAGGGTTAGGGTTAGGGTTAGGGTTAGGGTTAGGGTTAGGGTTAGGGTTAGGGTTAGGGTTAGGGTTAGGGTTAGGGTTAGGGTTAGGGTTAGGGTTAGGGTTAGGGTTAGGGTTAGGGTTAGGGTTAGGGTTAGGGTTAGGGTTAGGGTTAGGGTTAGGGTTAGGGTTAGGGTTAGGGTTAGGGTTAGGGTTAGGGTTAGGGTTAGGGTTAGGGTTAGGGTTAGGGTTAGGGTTAGGGTTAGGGTTAGGGTTAGGGTTAGGGTTAGGGTTAGGGTTAGGGTTAGGGTTAGGGTTAGGGTTAGGGTTAGGGTTAGGGTTAGGGTTAGGGTTAGGGTTAGGGTTAGGGTTAGGGTTAGGGTTAGGGTTAGGGTTAGGGTTAGGGTTAGGGTTAGGGTTAGGGTTAGGGTTAGGGTTAGGGTTAGGGTTAGGGTTAGGGTTAGGGTTAGGGTTAGGGTTAGGGTTAGGGTTAGGGTTAGGGTTAGGGTTAGGGTTAGGGTTAGGGTTAGGGTTAGGGTTAGGGTTAGGGTTAGGGTTAGGGTTAGGGTTAGGGTTAGGGTTAGGGTTAGGGTTAGGGTTAGGGTTAGGGTTAGGGTTAGGGTTAGGGTTAGGGTTAGGGTTAGGGTTAGGGTTAGGGTTAGGGTTAGGGTTAGGGTTAGGGTTAGGGTTAGGGTTAGGGTTAGGGTTAGGGTTAGGGTTAGGGTTAGGGTTAGGGTTAGGGTTAGGGTTAGGGTTAGGGTTAGGGTTAGGGTTAGGGTTAGGGTTAGGGTTAGGGTTAGGGTTAGGGTTAGGGTTAGGGTTAGGGTTAGGGTTAGGGTTAGGGTTAGGGTTAGGGTTAGGGTTAGGGTTAGGGTTAGGGTTAGGGTTAGGGTTAGGGTTAGGGTTAGGGTTAGGGTTAGGGTTAGGGTTAGGGTTAGGGTTAGGGTTAGGGTTAGGGTTAGGGTTAGGGTTAGGGTTAGGGTTAGGGTTAGGGTTAGGGTTAGGGTTAGGGTTAGGGTTAGGGTTAGGGTTAGGGTTAGGGTTAGGGTTAGGGTTAGGGTTAGGGTTAGGGTTAGGGTTAGGGTTAGGGTTAGGGTTAGGGTTAGGGTTAGGGTTAGGGTTAGGGTTAGGGTTAGGGTTAGGGTTAGGGTTAGGGTTAGGGTTAGGGTTAGGGTTAGGGTTAGGGTTAGGGTTAGGGTTAGGGTTAGGGTTAGGGTTAGGGTTAGGGTTAGGGTTAGGGTTAGGGTTAGGGTTAGGGTTAGGGTTAGGGTTAGGGTTAGGGTTAGGGTTAGGGTTAGGGTTAGGGTTAGGGTTAGGGTTAGGGTTAGGGTTAGGGTTAGGGTTAGGGTTAGGGTTAGGGTTAGGGTTAGGGTTAGGGTTAGGGTTAGGGTTAGGGTTAGGGTTAGGGTTAGGGTTAGGGTTAGGGTTAGGGTTAGGGTTAGGGTTAGGGTTAGGGTTAGGGTTAGGGTTAGGGTTAGGGTTAGGGTTAGGGTTAGGGTTAGGGTTAGGGTTAGGGTTAGGGTTAGGGTTAGGGTTAGGGTTAGGGTTAGGGTTAGGGTTAGGGTTAGGGTTAGGGTTAGGGTTAGGGTTAGGGTTAGGGTTAGGGTTAGGGTTAGGGTTAGGGTTAGGGTTAGGGTTAGGGTTAGGGTTAGGGTTAGGGTTAGGGTTAGGGTTAGGGTTAGGGTTAGGGTTAGGGTTAGGGTTAGGGTTAGGGTTAGGGTTAGGGTTAGGGTTAGGGTTAGGGTTAGGGTTAGGGTTAGGGTTAGGGTTAGGGTTAGGGTTAGGGTTAGGGTTAGGGTTAGGGTTAGGGTTAGGGTTAGGGTTAGGGTTAGGGTTAGGGTTAGGGTTAGGGTTAGGGTTAGGGTTAGGGTTAGGGTTAGGGTTAGGGTTAGGGTTAGGGTTAGGGTTAGGGTTAGGGTTAGGGTTAGGGTTAGGGTTAGGGTTAGGGTTAGGGTTAGGGTTAGGGTTAGGGTTAGGGTTAGGGTTAGGGTTAGGGTTAGGGTTAGGGTTAGGGTTAGGGTTAGGGTTAGGGTTAGGGTTAGGGTTAGGGTTAGGGTTAGGGTTAGGGTTAGGGTTAGGGTTAGGGTTAGGGTTAGGGTTAGGGTTAGGGTTAGGGTTAGGGTTAGGGTTAGGGTTAGGGTTAGGGTTAGGGTTAGGGTTAGGGTTAGGGTTAGGGTTAGGGTTAGGGTTAGGGTTAGGGTTAGGGTTAGGGTTAGGGTTAGGGTTAGGGTTAGGGTTAGGGTTAGGGTTAGGGTTAGGGTTAGGGTTAGGGTTAGGGTTAGGGTTAGGGTTAGGGTTAGGGTTAGGGTTAGGGTTAGGGTTAGGGTTAGGGTTAGGGTTAGGGTTAGGGTTAGGGTTAGGGTTAGGGTTAGGGTTAGGGTTAGGGTTAGGGTTAGGGTTAGGGTTAGGGTTAGGGTTAGGGTTAGGGTTAGGGTTAGGGTTAGGGTTAGGGTTAGGGTTAGGGTTAGGGTTAGGGTTAGGGTTAGGGTTAGGGTTAGGGTTAGGGTTAGGGTTAGGGTTAGGGTTAGGGTTAGGGTTAGGGTTAGGGTTAGGGTTAGGGTTAGGGTTAGGGTTAGGGTTAGGGTTAGGGTTAGGGTTAGGGTTAGGGTTAGGGTTAGGGTTAGGGTTAGGGTTAGGGTTAGGGTTAGGGTTAGGGTTAGGGTTAGGGTTAGGGTTAGGGTTAGGGTTAGGGTTAGGGTTAGGGTTAGGGTTAGGGTTAGGGTTAGGGTTAGGGTTAGGGTTAGGGTTAGGGTTAGGGTTAGGGTTAGGGTTAGGGTTAGGGTTAGGGTTAGGGTTAGGGTTAGGGTTAGGGTTAGGGTTAGGGTTAGGGTTAGGGTTAGGGTTAGGGTTAGGGTTAGGGTTAGGGTTAGGGTTAGGGTTAGGGTTAGGGTTAGGGTTAGGGTTAGGGTTAGGGTTAGGGTTAGGGTTAGGGTTAGGGTTAGGGTTAGGGTTAGGGTTAGGGTTAGGGTTAGGGTTAGGGTTAGGGTTAGGGTTAGGGTTAGGGTTAGGGTTAGGGTTAGGGTTAGGGTTAGGGTTAGGGTTAGGGTTAGGGTTAGGGTTAGGGTTAGGGTTAGGGTTAGGGTTAGGGTTAGGGTTAGGGTTAGGGTTAGGGTTAGGGTTAGGGTTAGGGTTAGGGTTAGGGTTAGGGTTAGGGTTAGGGTTAGGGTTAGGGTTAGGGTTAGGGTTAGGGTTAGGGTTAGGGTTAGGGTTAGGGTTAGGGTTAGGGTTAGGGTTAGGGTTAGGGTTAGGGTTAGGGTTAGGGTTAGGGTTAGGGTTAGGGTTAGGGTTAGGGTTAGGGTTAGGGTTAGGGTTAGGGTTAGGGTTAGGGTTAGGGTTAGGGTTAGGGTTAGGGTTAGGGTTAGGGTTAGGGTTAGGGTTAGGGTTAGGGTTAGGGTTAGGGTTAGGGTTAGGGTTAGGGTTAGGGTTAGGGTTAGGGTTAGGGTTAGGGTTAGGGTTAGGGTTAGGGTTAGGGTTAGGGTTAGGGTTAGGGTTAGGGTTAGGGTTAGGGTTAGGGTTAGGGTTAGGGTTAGGGTTAGGGTTAGGGTTAGGGTTAGGGTTAGGGTTAGGGTTAGGGTTAGGGTTAGGGTTAGGGTTAGGGTTAGGGTTAGGGTTAGGGTTAGGGTTAGGGTTAGGGTTAGGGTTAGGGTTAGGGTTAGGGTTAGGGTTAGGGTTAGGGTTAGGGTTAGGGTTAGGGTTAGGGTTAGGGTTAGGGTTAGGGTTAGGGTTAGGGTTAGGGTTAGGGTTAGGGTTAGGGTTAGGGTTAGGGTTAGGGTTAGGGTTAGGGTTAGGGTTAGGGTTAGGGTTAGGGTTAGGGTTAGGGTTAGGGTTAGGGTTAGGGTTAGGGTTAGGGTTAGGGTTAGGGTTAGGGTTAGGGTTAGGGTTAGGGTTAGGGTTAGGGTTAGGGTTAGGGTTAGGGTTAGGGTTAGGGTTAGGGTTAGGGTTAGGGTTAGGGTTAGGGTTAGGGTTAGGGTTAGGGTTAGGGTTAGGGTTAGGGTTAGGGTTAGGGTTAGGGTTAGGGTTAGGGTTAGGGTTAGGGTTAGGGTTAGGGTTAGGGTTAGGGTTAGGGTTAGGGTTAGGGTTAGGGTTAGGGTTAGGGTTAGGGTTAGGGTTAGGGTTAGGGTTAGGGTTAGGGTTAGGGTTAGGGTTAGGGTTAGGGTTAGGGTTAGGGTTAGGGTTAGGGTTAGGGTTAGGGTTAGGGTTAGGGTTAGGGTTAGGGTTAGGGTTAGGGTTAGGGTTAGGGTTAGGGTTAGGGTTAGGGTTAGGGTTAGGGTTAGGGTTAGGGTTAGGGTTAGGGTTAGGGTTAGGGTTAGGGTTAGGGTTAGGGTTAGGGTTAGGGTTAGGGTTAGGGTTAGGGTTAGGGTTAGGGTTAGGGTTAGGGTTAGGGTTAGGGTTAGGGTTAGGGTTAGGGTTAGGGTTAGGGTTAGGGTTAGGGTTAGGGTTAGGGTTAGGGTTAGGGTTAGGGTTAGGGTTAGGGTTAGGGTTAGGGTTAGGGTTAGGGTTAGGGTTAGGGTTAGGGTTAGGGTTAGGGTTAGGGTTAGGGTTAGGGTTAGGGTTAGGGTTAGGGTTAGGGTTAGGGTTAGGGTTAGGGTTAGGGTTAGGGTTAGGGTTAGGGTTAGGGTTAGGGTTAGGGTTAGGGTTAGGGTTAGGGTTAGGGTTAGGGTTAGGGTTAGGGTTAGGGTTAGGGTTAGGGTTAGGGTTAGGGTTAGGGTTAGGGTTAGGGTTAGGGTTAGGGTTAGGGTTAGGGTTAGGGTTAGGGTTAGGGTTAGGGTTAGGGTTAGGGTTAGGGTTAGGGTTAGGGTTAGGGTTAGGGTTAGGGTTAGGGTTAGGGTTAGGGTTAGGGTTAGGGTTAGGGTTAGGGTTAGGGTTAGGGTTAGGGTTAGGGTTAGGGTTAGGGTTAGGGTTAGGGTTAGGGTTAGGGTTAGGGTTAGGGTTAGGGTTAGGGTTAGGGTTAGGGTTAGGGTTAGGGTTAGGGTTAGGGTTAGGGTTAGGGTTAGGGTTAGGGTTAGGGTTAGGGTTAGGGTTAGGGTTAGGGTTAGGGTTAGGGTTAGGGTTAGGGTTAGGGTTAGGGTTAGGGTTAGGGTTAGGGTTAGGGTTAGGGTTAGGGTTAGGGTTAGGGTTAGGGTTAGGGTTAGGGTTAGGGTTAGGGTTAGGGTTAGGGTTAGGGTTAGGGTTAGGGTTAGGGTTAGGGTTAGGGTTAGGGTTAGGGTTAGGGTTAGGGTTAGGGTTAGGGTTAGGGTTAGGGTTAGGGTTAGGGTTAGGGTTAGGGTTAGGGTTAGGGTTAGGGTTAGGGTTAGGGTTAGGGTTAGGGTTAGGGTTAGGGTTAGGGTTAGGGTTAGGGTTAGGGTTAGGGTTAGGGTTAGGGTTAGGGTTAGGGTTAGGGTTAGGGTTAGGGTTAGGGTTAGGGTTAGGGTTAGGGTTAGGGTTAGGGTTAGGGTTAGGGTTAGGGTTAGGGTTAGGGTTAGGGTTAGGGTTAGGGTTAGGGTTAGGGTTAGGGTTAGGGTTAGGGTTAGGGTTAGGGTTAGGGTTAGGGTTAGGGTTAGGGTTAGGGTTAGGGTTAGGGTTAGGGTTAGGGTTAGGGTTAGGGTTAGGGTTAGGGTTAGGGTTAGGGTTAGGGTTAGGGTTAGGGTTAGGGTTAGGGTTAGGGTTAGGGTTAGGGTTAGGGTTAGGGTTAGGGTTAGGGTTAGGGTTAGGGTTAGGGTTAGGGTTAGGGTTAGGGTTAGGGTTAGGGTTAGGGTTAGGGTTAGGGTTAGGGTTAGGGTTAGGGTTAGGGTTAGGGTTAGGGTTAGGGTTAGGGTTAGGGTTAGGGTTAGGGTTAGGGTTAGGGTTAGGGTTAGGGTTAGGGTTAGGGTTAGGGTTAGGGTTAGGGTTAGGGTTAGGGTTCGGGTTAGGGTTAGGGTTAGGGTTAGGGTTAGGGTTAGGGTTAGGGTTAGGGTTAGGGTTAGGGTTAGGGTTAGGGTTAGGGTTAGGGTTAGGGTTAGGGTTAGGGTTAGGGTTAGGGTTAGGGTTAGGGTTAGGGTTAGGGTTAGGGTTAGGGTTAGGGTTAGGGTTAGGGTTAGGGTTAGGGTTAGGGTTAGGGTTAGGGTTAGGGTTAGGGTTAGGGTTAGGGTTAGGGTTAGGGTTAGGGTTAGGGTTAGGGTTAGGGTTAGGGTTAGGGTTAGGGTTAGGGTTAGGGTTAGGGTTAGGGTTAGGGTTAGGGTTAGGGTTAGGGTTAGGGTTAGGGTTAGGGTTAGGGTTAGGGTTAGGGTTAGGGTTAGGGTTAGGGTTAGGGTTAGGGTTAGGGTTAGGGTTAGGGTTAGGGTTAGGGTTAGGGTTAGGGTTAGGGTTAGGGTTAGGGTTAGGGTTAGGGTTAGGGTTAGGGTTAGGGTTAGGGTTAGGGTTAGGGTTAGGGTTAGGGTTAGGGTTAGGGTTAGGGTTAGGGTTAGGGTTAGGGTTAGGGTTAGGGTTAGGGTTAGGGTTAGGGTTAGGGTTAGGGTTAGGGTTAGGGTTAGGGTTAGGGTTAGGGTTAGGGTTAGGGTTAGGGTTAGGGTTAGGGTTAGGGTTAGGGTTAGGGTTAGGGTTAGGGTTAGGGTTAGGGTTAGGGTTAGGGTTAGGGTTAGGGTTAGGGTTAGGGTTAGGGTTAGGGTTAGGGTTAGGGTTAGGGTTAGGGTTAGGGTTAGGGTTAGGGTTAGGGTTAGGGTTAGGGTTAGGGTTAGGGTTAGGGTTAGGGTTAGGGTTAGGGTTAGGGTTAGGGTTAGGGTTAGGGTTAGGGTTAGGGTTAGGGTTAGGGTTAGGGTTAGGGTTAGGGTTAGGGTTAGGGTTAGGGTTAGGGTTAGGGTTAGGGTTAGGGTTAGGGTTAGGGTTAGGGTTAGGGTTAGGGTTAGGGTTAGGGTTAGGGTTAGGGTTAGGGTTAGGGTTAGGGTTAGGGTTAGGGTTAGGGTTAGGGTTAGGGTTAGGGTTAGGGTTAGGGTTAGGGTTAGGGTTAGGGTTAGGGTTAGGGTTAGGGTTAGGGTTAGGGTTAGGGTTAGGGTTAGGGTTAGGGTTAGGGTTAGGGTTAGGGTTAGGGTTAGGGTTAGGGTTAGGGTTAGGGTTAGGGTTAGGGTTAGGGTTAGGGTTAGGGTTAGGGTTAGGGTTAGGGTTAGGGTTAGGGTTAGGGTTAGGGTTAGGGTTAGGGTTAGGGTTAGGGTTAGGGTTAGGGTTAGGGTTAGGGTTAGGGTTAGGGTTAGGGTTAGGGTTAGGGTTAGGGTTAGGGTTAGGGTTAGGGTTAGGGTTAGGGTTAGGGTTAGGGTTAGGGTTAGGGTTAGGGTTAGGGTTAGGGTTAGGGTTAGGGTTAGGGTTAGGGTTAGGGTTAGGGTTAGGGTTAGGGTTAGGGTTAGGGTTAGGGTTAGGGTTAGGGTTAGGGTTAGGGTTAGGGTTAGGGTTAGGGTTAGGGTTAGGGTTAGGGTTAGGGTTAGGGTTAGGGTTAGGGTTAGGGTTAGGGTTAGGGTTAGGGTTAGGGTTAGGGTTAGGGTTAGGGTTAGGGTTAGGGTTAGGGTTAGGGTTAGGGTTAG
>JAVDOI010000013.1:15885251-15992751 GCA_032191485.1 Leptoclinus maculatus
TTATATTGCAGTTTTCCTAATTATGAACATTTACATTGCAATCACTTAATTACTTCAATTAAATATTTATTTACTGTTCACTATAATGATTCACTTATTAATGAGACATGTAGACATTAGTGAACAAAAAATAATTTATTAAACACAACAGGGACAGTAAATGTTGAACACAGAGCCCATAGTGCAAATACACAACACAAATATTAGTGGTGTAACGGATCACGGATCGATCCGTGGTCCGTTCGGATCACCCCTCACGGTTCGGATCACTCGTGAACCGCGGATCAATTGAGTATTTGTTTTCTTTTCTTTTTTACAGTTTAATCACCATATTGTGAAATAAAGTTTTACTGCTGCTGTTCCTTTTCAAGTAACAAGTCCCAGAATATCAATGCAGAGTGTCAGTGAACAGATATAAAGCCCTGAGCTTGAAACAGCTCTGTGGAAACACGTGTTCCTGTGACCCACTGAGCCTGGTGGAAGTGATAGCCCTCCTGCTGGGATGTGCCTCTGATGGGGATCCAAACAGGAACTTTGGCCCCTTCACCCTGCACATGGTTCAGCTGCAGTGTTCCTCCATGCCTGTACAGAGTCCCACCTTCCACCACAGAATCACTCAGGCAACTTCACAGGATGTGCACCCGCTGAATCCGCCATTCCTTCAGCATTGAGGGCTTGAAGAGAGGAGCGCCATTTGGATCCCCCGCGAGGTGAAACTGCTGGAAAACTCCCTCGACCCTCTTGATGAGCTCCTCAGGCTGTGGAATCCTGGTCCTGCAGTGCTCGCGAATGTGGGTCTTGGTTGGGTTGGCAGGCTGGATTCCACAGAAGGCATAGGGGTCCTTAAGCCTCTGCAGGTCTTCCTGATCCACCACAGAAAAAGCTGCAGACAGGAACTGAGCAAAAGAGCTGTACAGGGCATGATGCTCTGACACACACTCACGGAGGAACCGCCTCATGCAGTGGAATAAGTCCAGCTTGATGGTGATGTTTGCACTGAAGTGGGATCTTGATGCACAGGTGTTCAGCAGGTTACCAGAAGAGGCCCCGGCAACAATGGCATCAGTTGTTCTCCAAGAATCCCAGTTCAGATGCTCTCCTGCAAACGATTCCGCCACCTTAAATGCTGCACAGCAATCCCTGAAAGAAAAAATATAGACAAAGTATAGCCATGAATGTTAATATCAACCACCATGTGTAGTCCAGTGTACATGGTCATCACAATAAAATGAATGCAAAGGGATTTTCTGTCATCAAACTGGAAATATGAAAAGCAATGCAAGTGTGATTCTGAGCCGTTTGTGTCACCAATGTTGGTAAACAGTACTGGTTATAATTGACCTGTCTACCCACTGGTATTGTGCCTTCTCTATGCCTGCAGTGCTGTGCTAGTCCCTCGTACATGGGCTTCAGGGACTTCTCCGTCTCCGACTGCACCATCACCCATGAAAGGATCATCCAGTTCTCATTCATGACCGCATACGAGGACATGGTGCCGGATGAAAAGGTGACCTTCCTCGCAACTTTGCGTGTGCGGTCTGAGCAGAGAGCCTGTCCAAATGTACCCTGCAGGAGTTTTTTGATGGCACTCTCCTGGTGTTGGTACTCGTGCAGCAGGCAGTCAGTCAGGTAGTGAGCAGACACAGAGATCCCGTTCCAGCCAACTGGATCACCGTACTCTCCGAAGGGAGCTGGCTTGGTTTCCTGTCTGATGCACTGAGTGATGGTTCTTTGGTCGTACTTTCCTGCCTCAGCATCCATGATGTTTTGGCAGCTGAGGAGGTAGGCCAGGTGAGCACGTTCAAACTTCAGGTGCATCATCTCCATGATCTGCTTTGCCATGTCGGTGGGTGAGTTGCCTGTCCGCCTGAGCTCGTCCATGACAGATTTAAAAATGGCCTTCTTGTAGGTCAGTACTGCTGGCAACAGGTTTGTGAACCTCTTTGGGAGTTTGTCCAGCCACACTGGGTTGTCAGCGTACCACCTCTTCCTGCACACTTTGCAGCACAGCCTGGATGACAACAGGTAGTACTGTCCAGTGACACCGACAATCACACGAGGTCTACCAACACCTGCAGAGACAACTTGAGGCCGGGCACAACCTTCAATGCACGGCAGAGTGTAATTGTTCCTCAGTCTAGCCATTAAGTTCTCATTCTCTGGCTTCCATATGAAGAAGGGATGGAGCTGAAAGTACTTTGGAGAACGAAGATCAGAGATGCTGTCTATTAATTCTGGCTGTGGAGGGAGACGCCACAATGACACCATCTTCATAAGGCTGCGCACAGGAATGGAGCCTGGCCAGAGACCCATGGATTCCAGCTCTGTCTTCATCCAGATCCTCTGCTGCTGTGAGCAGGTCCACTGGCTGACTTCCTGGTCGTAGCCAGGGAGCTGTGGAGGAGGACGGGTGGGGACAGCTAACGGCCTGGGTAATGGCTCACCGAGTCAGACAAGAATAAACAGAGCAAATTAGTATGATTTTGGGTGCGTCTTGATTTCATTTTTTTGACATGAAAAACATTCTAATACTAACGTTGATCTCTCTGTGCAGGTGACAGTTGACCGGGCTCTGCAGACGTCTCAGGAGAAATCAGGGGGGCCTCTGACACTATAGAGAATATTAAACATGTTATTATTATTATTATTATTATTATTGACAGTAACATGAAGCAAGAATGTAACATGACATCTACACTGTATTCCGTGAAACTCAGCAAGCTGGACACTGGAGTGCTGCCTACTTTTTGTCTGAATACAGTGCAGCAGTAACTTTAAAGAATTAACAACAGTTTTGATGGACACTACATATAGGATATTTTACAGAAATACAAGTCAAATAATACACACCAGGAACTGTGACAGTCGCCTCTGTTGATGGACGACCTGCTCCTTCTGGCAGCAGACGCATGAGCTCCTGGGGAACAGGCTCAGGTCTCTCTACAGTTAGAGCGGCGGCTGCAAGGAGAGAAGGATCACAACACATAATCAATGGTTCATAACGGATATGAGCACAGTGAATATGACAGATGTTAGATGCATTTACCATCTACTTGTGAACCCTTCAGTTGAGTTGGTGCAGCCAGTGTAGCAGATGGTACTACAATGGAAAAAGCCTTGTAAGTCATTTATATGTTGACAATAGAGAAACACTACTGTTAGTATTGTTACTTCACCTTTCTCAGCCTTATCCAATGACAGACTGTTTCTCACATTAATATATAAAGAATATACTTCATTCATACACGTGTGTTTATGTTTCAATGGGTTAATATTCAGTCGCCAGTCATTATGATGTAACCTAGGCAGGTGAATCAACATGGCACACGTCAAACACATGCATTCATGTGTTAGTAACACAGCAGTTTCATATATACATATTTCTTCTCTTTATCCATATAAGAAAACAAAGAGTGATACGTACCCTCATCATGACTGGTATCAATTCATAATCACTAGGACAACAAGTAGAACACCAAAACACAAACAGGACCAGAACATGGTCAACATGAGAACGGTTCAAGTCTTCATGTGGGATAAGAAGTCATGGTCCCAGTTCCACGTTTTTGGTGAAAAACCTCTTTCTGTTCCTGAAGCCTGCTGTTGTCTGGCTGTTGATGATGATGATGAAGACGATGATGATGCAGAAACAGCCGGTAAACACAAATACAGCTCTGGGGAAGATGCTGTTCCTCAGTCTGTGCGTGTTTGTATTGTTCTGTACCTTCTCCCCGATGGCAGAGGGACAAACAGACTGTGACTTGTGTGAGTTGGGTCCCTGCTAGCCTTCTTGTGTAGACAGCTAGCATATACCTTGTCCAGAGACGGGAGCTTGGTTCCTACGATCCTCTGCGCTGTTTTAACTACCCGGGCCAGGTCTCTCCGGTTCTCTGCCGTGCAGCTGGTGTACCACACGGTGGCGCAGTGGCAGAGAATTGTCTCTATGGTGCTCCTGTAAAAGTTGACTAGGAGCTGAGAGGGGAGTTTGGCTTTTTTGAGTTTCCTCAAAAAGAAGAGCCTCTGTTGGGCTTTCTTCACCAGGTGGGAGGTGTTAAGGGCCCATGTCAGATCCTTTGTGATGTGGATTCCCAGGAATTGTATGTCACTTACACTCTCCACCTCCACGCCGTTCATGTGGAGAGGGGGAGGTGTGGTCTTCCTGGTTCTCCTGAAATCCAAGATGATCCCTTTGGTTTTTATAGTGTTCAGGACCAGGTTATTGTCAGTACACCACTCAACCAGATGTACATCCTCTCTGTAATGCGCCTCCTCGTTGTTTGATATCAGTCCTACTATAGTGGTGTCATCAGCGACAAATATAAATAGTATATATATAAATATATATACATACATACATAAATATATATATATATACACATACTACATATATATATACATACATATTATGCACATACATCACCTTATGTTATTATAAAATGTGCACATAACTGTCAAAACTTTGTCCTTGCATAAAATATATATTTATTATTGTAACAAAATCAGAGACAAAATGTTTCATGCAAAGACTTTTATTCATGAATAGTCTGCAGTACTGTACAATAGCACACACTTGTCTCTATTTCTGATCACCGTCACTGTCAATGATCATTTTAAATAGACAAATATTGTGCCTTTAAAAACAGTTCCCTTTTCACAATAATCTAAAAATACCTTGTTCTGTTTTAAATATGTAGCATCACCTTTTGAAAATAAAATATACATTATATGAAATATAACAGTTGTTTATTGGATAGACTATATAGTACCAAATGCAATTATATGCAAATACACCTTCTCTCTGTGACTTCTTACGCATTTCATGCACAAAAAAAATAAAGAGGAAAAAAAAACGATGCCACGCGCATACAAAAGAAGCTGTACATACTTCTGTATGAAAATAGAAAATATCAAAGGAAGATGTGCACCAATATTCTATATCATGTTACAAAGAACTTGTAGTACAAAAAGACCTACGAGAACGGTCATAACGCGTTACCTGGAACACAGAGGTACGGGTACTGGGTTGGCAACAGGACAAAGACACAACCTCGCACTGAGCATCCACTGATGAACTCCAGTCAGAGCTACTTCTATGCACGTCTACAACCAGATCCAACACGTCCAACATCAAATACTGGATCAAAGAGTGACAGGGTCAAACAAGCAGAACCAGAAGTTGCAGTTTTAGCTTTGAATTTTGGTATTACACTCAGTAAATGTAGATGTCCAATGCATAGCATAAAGTTTGGTTTGGTATGTTTTTTTAATTTCTTGTATTGCTACCCCGTAAGTGAAGTGAGTGTAAACCAATTGCCAGTTATGCCCACAACACACAAAAGCACTGATATGTCAACATTAAAGTATTGAACATGTTCAGATATTGTGATTATGTGATTAGTATTCCAACAGCAATATTCTGTACAGCAACAATATCAAGCTTCTTCGGCTGAAATACTATTATTATTATTATTGCCAAAACAACTCCGAATGTCTTTCTTCAATGTAAAATGAATCACTGATGTCCAGTTTAAATTAAGATTGGTAAACTGACAACACTGGATGTGTTACACACAAATGAAGTTCTCTACAGAAACAGTGTGTACAAGGCACACTGCGATCTATATAGCTACATCTATTATTTCCTGTGCAAAAACAAAAGCACTTCTGAAATCACTGTGAACAAAGGAAAACTCCACGGTTAAATGTAGACTTCTGCTATTGCCACAAAATATAGATTTTCTTCTTCAACAGTATGAGGACGAACAAAAATAACTCAAATCAGACGTTTGTGACGCACAATGTCGATTGCTGATGCGGAGACTGACGGTGCCGGAGAACGGGATGAGTGTAATCTCTGAGTATTTGAAGAGATTATCAGGTGCTCACTGGTAACATAAAGACAATAATCTCAGCAGTGCAAACCTAATACTTGTACCAAAAGGTAGCGCTTTGAAGCAGACGTTTAAATGAGATCAGCTCCTTGCTAGTCAAATCATGTCACAAATGTCCTGTATACGACGACTATATTGCTCTTATGTGAAACTATTCAAGGACCACAGTGTTTCTCATTGCAATGCTCTTTGAGTACATTCTCTATCACACAAGTATAAGAATAAAGAACAGGGGGTTTCATTATTAGTAATACACCCAAAGACTACACTTCCAAAAATCTAGTCTTTTCTTAACATAGATAAGAAAATATACATTTCTTCTGCAATTAAATGACTTAAATTGATTTTTATATTCTTAATAAAATCTTATAACTCTTTCTTATTTACATTTGGTGTAGGTTAATACTGATTGTAATGCAATACTGTTGCCTTCTTGTTTTGTTTTTTCCTGTTACATTTCTTTTATTTGTTGAGCAGAAGCACTTTTACATTCATTTTTCAACACCCGAGCTCAAGAAAGAGCCCAAGTGCACACGGGAATAATGACATGCATTTTTCCAAAAGCAAAATACGTGGGACAATTTCAAAAGGAGGAAGTCAACTTGCTTGAGCAAATAAACTTTTGGAGAGAATGGAAGGACGAGGATGCCGGGGTTGAAAAGGCCTGGAGAATTGGCACCGGCGGTGCCTTTATTTGGCTGTAAAAATGCTCTCGCAGCACCAGGACAGTCAGTTCTGTGAGAAGTAATGCGTAACAATATTGGAGGGGTCACGGCTGACTAAGCCACGAGGTGAGATGAAAGCCTTTGTTGTTGGAAAAAGCTGTTAACTTGAGAAAGACAGATTTCCACAGTGGCGAAGGCAGTGTCAGAGGTTACACTCTCTCGACTTGACTGGGGTCGTAGGAGTCTGATTAGAAAAGAGAAGAAAGAAAAGATGAGACAACACAATCAAAATGAGGCAGGAGGATATTATTGGCCCTTAAAAAGGTGGACATTAAAGGTACCCTGTGAAGTTCTTCATCGTTTGTTACAGTTAAAGAATGACCTCAATTGCCCCCCCTCTCCACTTCCCCGCCGCTCAGCTTTCACGTTAGCAATGTTCCGTACTTGAGCACATGCCATCATCTATGATCTATGATCTTCAAGTAGACCCGCCCACAGTTAGTACAGTACACACTGCTCACACTAATCAAACAAACTTTGGGGTCAAGTGTGCTTGGATCTGGGCCCGGGTCCCTGATGTGAAAGCCTCCAAACACTGAATCTAAGCAGTAACTTTGTCAACATTCTTGGAAACGATCAGGAATGTAGAGATATCCCTTCAACACTAGATCAAACTTTAACTGAGGAAAAATGGCAGCAACCTCAGGTAGAGCAACTGATGAGGGATCCCTCTCCCAGGACTGACAGACATGCAATAGATGTTTCTGTGTACAGAATAATATACCCGTAGTATACCCATTTTTACATAGCTAATACCCATACATTATACTATATGATTCTGCTTCACTTTGAAGTCAAAATAAAAGAACAAATGGTTAATCTCTTAATTCCTTCGTACCCACCTGATACAGAGAGCATCTCCTCATCCTCCATATTCGAGGGGCCACAGGTCCCAGTGCTGAAGCTGAGAGGCAGCGTTATTTCTCTCTTGGGAACACTGCGCGGTTTAGGAAGAAGAGGAGGTTTCTGCAGCTTGGTGCGCTGCTTTGGTTTGGGCAATTTTTGTCCCTCAGCATCTCGAGTTGCCTCACCTCTACTGACCTCTGCTGTATTCTGTCCGCCTCTAACTGTCTCCAAAGGCTTTTCTTTGTCATGCTCCACAATTTTAAGCGCCACCTCTCCGTTTGACACTCCCTTTTTTATGTCAACATCTACTTCCTTACTCTCTTCATTCCCAGCTTTTAGTGCAATCTCAACATTCATGTCTACCGCCTCCTCTTCTTGTCTTTGCTCTTCCTCACATATCCCTTCATTCGCTTCTTCTTTAGGTTTACAATCTTCTTTAGGATCTCCCAATTTGTCATGTGTTTCATGTGCAGTCTCATGCTCATCTGGGTTCTCCTCCCCCTTCCCTCCTTCCTCTGGTTTTTTATCATTTTCTTCTTCGCGTTGCTCCACAACTTCCTCCTTTGTGACTTCCTGAACTTCACTCTCCTCTCTGTCACCGTCCCTCTCCTCAGAATCAACTTCTCCTCCAGAATCTGAACCTTTGAGGCTAAGGCGTCTTATTCGAGACACTGAGTCCAGCTCTTTCAGACGGGCCATTCTGTCTGGGGTTGACCTGCCCAGAGATGTAGAGGATGCGGCAGCAGAAGAGGATAGCTTATCTTGCAAGGATTCGATTAGTTTGCATGCTCCACCTCGCCCCCTCCTCTCCACACTGCACGTACTGAGTGCTAGCTTGTCATCAGGGGTGACGGGGAGGGATAGGGGAAGCGTATGAGGCGGGAACTCGGGCAGGTCAAGTACCAACAGGGACTGAATCTCAGTGTCTTCACCGTCACTGTGGTTGCTGCTGTGCTTTTGTCTATCTCCTTCCTCGTGGTCTACTCCTGATTCTGTCCCCATGACTTCTTCTGTCTCTGCTCCCTGAACAATCAGGGACTGATCTTTGACTTGCTCACACTCTCCTATCACCTGCTGTGCCTCTTCGCCTCGACTGTGTAGTTTCTCAACTACATAGGTATCCATATCGTCCTGGTTGTCAGCCACAGCCAAGGACTCGACTGGAACAGCTATACCCAGGATTCTGGCAGCCCTCTGCTCAATGGACTCATTTTCAGGGATACCTTTTGCGTACTTGACCTCATACAGGTTGCTAAGGTCTTCTGCAGGTAAAGAATTGGCTTTCTCCCGAATCAGTAAGTTCTCGAGGTGCTTATCTGCCATGGTCGAGTCATTCTTGTAGGTCAGAGGCTCAGAGATGGCATATCTCCCATTGCCATCATCATCCTTTAACACAAAAGAAACCCCCCTGGTCAGCCTGGTGATATGTGGTGAAGCCTCTTTCTGAGGTGATCTGCTGCTTTCACTCCTGGTTCTACAGATTCTTAGATTCACCTCACCCCTGAATGGTAAAACATTGTCTGATTTAGGCTTTCTCTCAGTCTCTACCTCAGCTTGAAGCTCTTTATTTGAATTGTGCTCAGGGCTACCACTATTTTTAACAAGTACTGTCCTGCTCTCCCACGAGAGCTGCACTGACTGACTAAACTCCTTATGATCGAGTGGCGATGGGACGGACAGTGAGCGCTGCATTGGCTCTCCAGGACCACCAGGAGTCTCTGTGTAGACAGTTAACCCTACATCCCTCAGCAAGGACTCTTGAGGGACTGGGATGTCCTGCCTATAGGGCTGGTTTGGCTCATTGTGTGGGGTTAGTGAGGGCAGGAGGCAACTGCCTCTGCAGCCTGGGTTGGAGAGAATGGGTAATTCATTGGTTGATGGTATGTTGTTGGCCTGTGGTCTGGAGAAAGCACTCTTAATGTCCATGGAGTCCAGATCAGCAGTAGAAGCTAAGGATGTAGATCTGACTTTTAAATTGTTAGGTTTTTCTATGTGCATTGGTGGAAGACTGATTGCTTCCCTGCCTGATTCTGGACCAGCAGTGAAATGTGCTCCTGATTGAAACTGGTCTAATCTCTTATTCGCCCCATCTAGATCGTCAATGCACTGACCCACATTGGGTCTTTTGCTGATTGTGTCTTCCATCTTCTTATTAATGGTCTCCAGTTCTCCAATAGCATCACAGGGTCGACGGTTCACTGGCTTTAAAAGAAACTGACCAAAGGTCACTTGCTCTGCAGTCTCAGGGGGATTGGAGTTGCTCTTCCTGGGGGACGATGGCTGCTCTCCTTGATCCCAGGCCTTCGATGGGGAGGATGGGTCTTGTTGTGAGGGTTGGAGGCATGTCGTTTGAGTTGGGCTGAGGCTAAGACGGGAGAATGCGCTGTTGCTGGAGGGATGAAGGTTTTTCTGGCCTGCCATGGGGTAACCATAAGAAGAGCTACTTTCTGGCCCCACACCAATATCTGTGGTTTTATCTGAGACAGATTGAATAGGCTCTTGTCCCCCAGGAGGACTCTGGGGTTCTGGACTTTTCACCAATGTCAAAGGTGAGCCAGTCTGGGTTTCCTGGTTACGGTACTGGTTTCCAGGCCAGGACCCGGCATAGCACAACTCTTTGTCTTCCCTGGCTTGAAGTGCCCAGGCATCTATTATCTCCTTCCTTAGAGGAGCCCTCTTGTAGTTCCTCATTGAGGATGTGCTGCTGGTGTGAAAGTGAGAGTAATGGGGTTTAATGAGCATCTCATTCACCGACTTGCTCCGCACGTTGGGGCTCTCTTTGAGGCCCACAGCAAAAGTCTCTGTGTTGGTGACAGTCAGGCTTGGTATTGTCTCATTGTTGTTCTGATCAGCCGCTAAGTCTTTGCTAATGTTGATTGGTGTGTGAACAGGGACAGACACAAGGCAGAAGATGGTCTCACTCACTCTTCTTTTAGTGTTCTCTGGCCCTGAATCTGGGACAATTTTCTTCACTTGGGTGATGGTTTCTGCAAAGACCTGATCTGAGCTGGACCCCTGACGGGAACAACTTCTTGTTAACGGGGCCTGGAAGGCTGAAGAGGGAGATGAAGGAGGACGTTGGTTTTTGGGATATCTGTTGCAGTTTTGGTCAGTTGCTGGGAAGTTATCGATAGCCTTTTTGTGCAAATCACTGTGCCACCTGTTATTGTCATTGTCGAAGTCGCTAGAAGACATCTGGTTAGCATCATCGGCCAGTTTGGCAGCGATGAAAGGCCCCAATGGCGGGGGCAAAAAGGCACTGTCACTGGATGCAGGCTCCGACACTGTGACGCTGGGAAGCTCATTACGGATGTGCCGGATCTTGTCAGCATCCGTCAGGGAGTTGCCACTCAGGGCTGAGGAAATATGGCGGATACGGGGGTCATCAAAGGGGATGTATTGGATCCCTCCACCGGGGCGCTCCTGGGTAGTATACACAGGGTAAAGCTGCTTCATACTCCTTTCTCTATGGGGATCAGGCCAGGAACCAGCTGGATGTCTGGTGAACCAGTGAGATCCATCTGGAGCCACGTGTATCTGCTGGTACACGTCCCCTCTGTACCTAAAAACAACAACACAGTTGCACTTTATCTTTGCAACAATAAATCCAACAAGCCAAAAAGGAATAAAAAGTGTGAAGAGTGAAGGCTTAAAAAATGATTCAAGTGATGCTACACAAATTATATTGCTCTACTCCGGTATCTGTTTAGCATGCTAAAAACTACTAGTCACTCAATTTTAGAATACAATATAAAAGTACCTTCGTTGCACTGAACAGACATTTCTAAATGTCAATGAATATAACCAGAGAACAAATAATGATCTAGAGAAGACAGGAGCATCTCCAGTGTTATTACATAACATAGAACCCATTCAAAGAGATCGATCACAATCTGCTTTAAAAATATATACAGTATATATATGGTAGGTAGAGTCTTATGCTTTGTTATTGAGCGTCCTCTGAGATACAGGTGCGCCATGGCATAGAGGATTAAACCATCTGTGGTCATAAACACTGAGTGAATTTTCCTACAAATAAAATATTATTTAAATGCTCATATTCAGTTTTACAACCTTACATATAATTTTAAAAATAATCTTGAAACGTTTGGTATATGTGGATGATCTGTACTTTTGACAACTCTCTGAGCTACACATTTCTCACACTGAATTAAAGATATATTTTAGTTTCATGTTTACACTACCGAGCATTACAGCCTCTTGAAGAAGTCCGACCATACACACTCAGGGGAAAATTCATGAAGAATGGATTGCAGCCACTAATAGCACCATGAATTATGCAACATTTCCAACAGCTATCTGCACGGTCATATGGTCCAATTCACCAAAGATATTGTGCTTATGTTATTTTAGCGCAAACAAGCCCAAAAAGTTTTGCAGCTGAGTGCAATTTGCCCTTTTTTGCATCCGACTGCAATTATCGACGTGGCAAAGTATAAATGCGCATGAGGCCAATGCGTCGGTTGTGAGGGGTGAGAGTCAGCCTGAGCGAGAGGTCTTGTCAGTAGGGGCACATTTGTGTATTCCTTTATATTATAAACATTATTTTTCATTCATTTATTTCTTGTTTTTCTCGTTTTATGTATTTTCAGAAATGTAATGTAGGGGAGCTTTATTTGTTCATTGACACTACATGAACCGTCACTGCATCCCAAAATAAATGAGCTTTGAGTGACAACCCTTATAAATGCTCTTCAGATACCTCCAACTCTCTGAAGACAATTATAATTTAACTGTAACTGCTTGCGGCTCTCAGTGCTGATCTTTGTTAACTTGACTGTTTTTGCAATGAGGCTCATTTGCATAGACATGAGAACATTTCTGCACATTACATAATTTAAACACGTTCAAAAAGCACAGGAGGACCAAAATGCTATGTGCTTGGCAGCTCCTAGCGGCAGCAAAAGCCACCCAATTATTTTGTAAAGTTGCCCCTCTGTTTTCAATTTAAAAGCACGGCTAATTTATGTGAAAGGGAAAAAACGTTTAACTTAAGATAAAGAAAAATGTACCTGTAGTCAACAGCAATTTCACCATATCCCCGGCGCCCCCCTGCCATAATAGGAACTCTTTTATATGATGGGGGAGGGATGTATCCTGGAGGTCCAGAGTCCTGTGCAAAATAGTCCAGTTGAGGGTCAACCGTCCTTGATATTGGAAGTGGGGTTCTGTCCCTGGCCTGGAGAATCACTGAGTCTCTACCAGACAACATCTCACAGCTTCCCCTGATCTGCTGGTGCATCTCATAAGAGGGAGGTCTGGGGGGTCGTGTGAAGCGGGGCTTTGGTGTCATCGAGAGTTGGTTAGCGCTAGCCGGCCTGCCATTCTCCGGCCAGCGGGGCGGCCTGTAAAGGTCATGGTGTGATGGTGGATGGCCATTGACCCGCCTGAACAGTTCCAGACCGGATGAGTCTATGTCCACATATTGCAGGCTTTCAGGCTGCAGCATCCTGGGCAGGGACTGGGATTTGGCTTTGGCCCTGGGATGGACTACCATACCCTCTGGTGTCCTGGCATGGAGTCGCTGCTGCTCCTGTGCCCAACGCTCACCCTCACTCTGTGACAGCTGGTGGCTAAAGCTCACGGCTGGACGCCACTCATCTGTCCCCAAGCTCTGGCACTTCCTCTCACTCGCCATCCTCCAATGATGGAGAGCTGCTTCCCTCTCCATAGAGCGGGCCTGAGCCTGGACCTGGGCCTGAGCCTGCGCCTGAGCCTGGGCCTGTGCTGCCCAGCGCTGCCTCTCCTGAGCTGCTCTCTGACGCTCCTCTGCAGACAATTCTTGGCCTCTTGCTTGTTGAGACCCCTCCGGCCTGCCGTAACCCCCCTGGCCTCCTCCATGAGTCTCTCTGAGGTCAGCATAGTCCAGCAGCACAGTGAAGTCCTGGCCTCTCCTCCTCCAGTAGGACACATCCTTGGACTGTGACTGAGGACCTCTTGTGCCATCACAGAACCTGTGAGGAAACAAACAAACGCGTTGTTATGCTTCAATCAAAGTGCTTGTTGGATGGTTGAATAGTGTCTGAAGCCACCTCCTCTACACCTTTCCCACTTCAGAGCTGGGTTTTTATTACAATCTGACAAGCAAGCCCAGTTTACACAGCAATTGGACAGGTATGCAGAGATAAGAAGGGTTTGAACTTCCTTTTCAAGCAATTACTTCTGCCCCTTTTTGTTTTCAACACTATGAATTCTTTCCATGAAAGACTGAGCCAAAGTGTTTACTTTTATCCCCGTATTTGATTGATGATGGCAGGCTGTCCAACCAGCCTTGGAGCATGGCCGTTTGGAACAGCTATAAACACTTCTGCCTTCAGACATGGTCAGACTATGTGTCGCACAAACTAGTTTGTTTCAAGCATAACCCAACCTTTAAGTTCCTTTGGTTTATATCTGATTTAGAGATACGCCAAAGCAATGTGGTAAGCTACTTTAAAACATTAAAGCAATTCAATAATTAAAACACTGAGATACAATAATACAGGGCCATTAAAGGCCAATGGTAAGAGGCAAATAACAACTAACAATGAGGACAGATACAAAATAAAGAAAGAAAGCATTTCCCACTAGATGGAGACAGAAGCCCATGAGTAGCAGTGCAGCATCTGGTAATTGGGATTTTCCATGCAGCATAATGAACACATTACACAATGATACACTGTGGCTGTTAGTCCCGGATGTCCTCCAAGACAGATCAACAATTTAGAGGACGTTTCATTGACAGTCCTTGTATTGCACTTTTCTTTAGCTCCTAATCTGAGGAAATTAGCAACATTTCTCTAAACCAGTGCGAGGAAAGCTCCAGCTATATCTCTGGGAGGATGTTTGATGGCAGACCTGATGGGCTACAACAAGATGCGATGGGTGTCTGCATACAGTCCGATCATTTCAGGCTATTTGTGGAGTGACTGACTGACTGACAATGCAAACAAGACGCAAGCACATGCGTACACCCCCTCAAGGCCGAGGCCACTGAGCGTCCTTGACATTTCCATCCATGATCATCACTGGCCAGAGATGTTTGCTGGGGGAAGGGGGGCTAGGAATGCCAATCTGCTGAATTTGAGGGCATCTTATGTAAGATGAGTTACCATCATTAGCCTAATTGGCTCTAAGTAGCGCTGCCTAATGGGAGTGCCAAGATAGGCCCGTTCCTTATCTAAACTAAAGCTGCCAGGCAAGACGGATTTGGATGAGTGGAAAAAAGAAGGATGAACAAATAACAGACTGAAATCACAAAACATATGTCTTAGCAATTCCCACATTCCCAACAGAATGCTCCGATAGCACTGGCAGAGCGGCGACATGAAAATGCGGATTACTCGTCTCAAAGAATAAAAGCAAAAAAGTGAAAAAATAAAAACACAAACACAAACACCAACCACTGACATTATTCAAGGTCATTTGACTATTTTCAGATGATCTGTCACTGGCTGGTGGCAAAAATGGATTAGGGGGGGGGGGGGGGAGAAAGTCAGCCAAACTAAATGTAAGGAAAAAGCCTGCCTAATTTGTGTGTGGACATGGGAACAGCTGTATTGACTTTGTCTCAGTTACAGCACACTTGCCCCCAGAACTGGTGCAAATAGACAAATTAAACAATCCTGTTTTGAGGAAAAAACAGATTGGCTGCAGCGATATCTCTGGAAATATCATACAGTCCCTACCCAAGAGGGTTTCAATTGCATAACGCCAGACGAAGCTAAATATAGCCTATCCTCCATATACATATTTAAATACACCCTATGTGACTCCTGTATTATTGATGGGGAATGCATTATGTAAGTAGGTATAATACTTGTGAAAGAATGGACGTCGGTAAGGCAGATTGGTTATTTTTGAAGGCAGAATGGGGAAGGGGGTATGCTGACAAACCTGGCAAGCTGTGTGTGTAGGATCGGGCATGCTCAAACGGGGCACATAGGTTTGCCCAAAAGCTGCTTTGATTACAACTCCGAGGTCCCATGTGGCAGATTAAAACTCCACAGTATCCCTTCTCCCCTGCCCAAGACTTGATTGGGAAGTGGAGGAGAGAAGGGAATATAGAAGCAAGACTGAAATGGCAGAAGAGAATGAGCAGCAGTGTTATGCAGTTCCATTTAGGAGGCCATGCAAAATCCACATGCAAAAAACTCTGTGATGACGTATATATATTTTCATTAATCTGCTCCATCAAAGCATAACAATGAATGATTGTGTCATTTATCATTAAAGATCGACGACACACGTCGGCCAATCGGGATAGGGCATGCAAAAGGGTTGATCAGACAGGCGCTCATCACTGGTGTCAAGGTACAGCACAGATTTCGTCTTACCCGCTGTCTGAGGTCAGCGACTCTCCCAAGGAGTGGGTGTCGATTTGGCACCGGTTCTCGCCCTCCCGCCTGGACAGGCCTCTGTCCCTGGGTTCGTTGTTGTTGTTGGGACAGCTGCTGCCGTACGCTTGGGGCTGCCTGGATCCGCCACCGTTCCCATAAGGCATCCCGGGCCCCCTTTCGTAGCCGTTCACTGTCCTGGGGCCGGGCCTGTTCTCCAGGATTTCATGGTGTTTGCTGTAGGATGGCGGTGAGGATGAGGGAGCCTGGCGGGACGAGGACACGGGGACTGGGGTGGGGGTGGAGGAGGAGGTGGTATGCTTAGGCAGCTTGTATCCATGAGAGATGAGGAGGTCCTCCACGCTGTACATGGTCGCATTTGTTTATGCTGGTGTCTTTTCTTTTTTTCCTCTCTCTGCCTTTTTTTTGAGAGAGAGAGAGAGAGAGAGAGAGAGAGAGAGAGAGAGAGAGAGAGAGAGAGAGAGAGAGAGAGGAAGGTAGGTCGGTTGTCAAGGCGTCTCTGCTTCTTCCCTACATGCAACGGCAGGATCACCAGCACAGTTGCGCAGCTGAGGCCATCACTGTGAGAAAAGAATCAGAGCGGGGACGACATGAGGAGACAGAGAAAAGAGGGTGACGCTAAAACCATTATACCCGTGTCCAGTTTTTTGTCAAGGGTCCCAACCCATAAGGACAGTTGTGAGGACGAAATAAAAAAAAGAGCCCCCCCCCCCCCCCCCCCCCAAACCCAAATTCTGAGCCGCCACGACAAAACCGAAATCACCGCCTTCCCAGCAGCCCGTCCCTCCCTCCTCTCTTCTCCAGTCCTCCTAGCAACAACCCTCTTTCCATCTCACCCATCTATGTCCAGAACTGATGAGGACGGGCAGGTAAACAAATGCCCTCAGAAACAACCCTAAATAGCATGATGATCAGTGGCAACAGGCGTTTCAGAGAGCTGCTGGTGCTGCGGTGAACTGTTTACAATGGGCTCCCTGTAGACTTCCATACAGTGGCTGCAAGGTAGCTGTTAGCAGACAACCACTGCTCATGTTTTGCATCAATGAGGCAACTGGGGGTTTGTGTTCCTCTCCGTTCACTTCCGCATCCCCTCTCTCGACATCTCTTCTTCGTCTCAAAGGTATTTTCTGGTTACAGTCTAAAAGGATTGAGGAAATGTTTTCAGCTGCATGCCCTAAATAAATGGCGGTCTGGGGTACGGGTTTACATATTCCAAAACTACTACCTTCATTTCTGAAAATGACAGAATATCAGAATCGGAAGGAAGGATTCAGTATGACCAGTGCCTTCTTTTTCAGTGACTGTCTGCGTGTGGAGATAAAATGATTTGCCGATTGACACAAAATGAATCCGTTATGCAATTATTCTCGAAAAAATATGGCAAAAGATTTCATGATTTCCTGTTTTCCTGCTCCTCAAATGTGAATTTTCATCTATCATAGCCGACAATACATTCAGGTTTTGAACTGGTTGGACAAAACAAGCCATGTAATGACGGGATGGACATTTTTCACTAGTACATGGCACTTTATAGACTACACAACACCTCAATTAATCAAGAAAATAAGCATTAATTAATGAATTACTCATTATTTAAACTCAGTAATTAGAATAATAGACACATCTGCGTGTTCTCCTTGACAAACACCAATACTGAAAGTGTTTTAATTTGGCTTGAAGGTGGAATAGTTGTCAACACTGAATAAACCCTAATAATCAAAGAATATAAAAGGTAAACAAGCATTATGACTAAGCTATAAGTATTAGTATCAAGGCCGGATGAAGAATTGAATTGGTGATACCCAGGGTGCATGTGCTCATGATGTAACGCCCTTGATGAAGTCATGCTTGCTGCCTTGTCAACAGGACAGATGCTGCTGCGGCCCCCTCATTCAATACTCTCCACTGGAGCATACTGCCAACAACCTGGCTGTCCTTAATAAGAAATGGCATTCGGGAACAGCGGCGCCAGACTCGCTGCCAGAATCAAATGCTGTACAGACAGTTTAAAAGTCAATCACACACTATGATCGTTTATGATCGGCCAGATTGCTTGCTTTCGGTTTTGAAGAACAGACTGGCGACGCAGCCTCGCCAAAAATGAATTCAGCTGCAAACAGATTAGCATTTGTTGTGCTTCTTAGCATTTGTTTAGCCACAGTCCCATAGAGATGACAAAATCCATCTATGAAAGGAGTCCCGACTCAGAGGGCAGCATCGCTAACCCCTCTCTATTTCCCTCCCTCCCTCCTCCTCGTACCTAAACCCGAGGATAGCCTACTAGGTGATTAACAGGATCCAAGAGTGTGAAATGCCGCTCTCTTTGTACGTCTGGCTCGCTAATACGATTATCTTTCTCATTTAAAACCTTAAACCTGTTAGTTTTGGAGGATTGACTCTTGGCGCGTACCCAGTTAATACTTTAGTTGAGTTGAACTCTTCCCATTTGCGTTTTGACTAATCTCCTCAAGGAGAGGCTAGCTCGGAGTTTGGTTGGGGAGGTTCTTGTGACACAAATAAGAAGGGGGGTTTGGTTTTGCTCATTTGCTAGCATGCAGACCAGGCACATGCACAGTTTTTACAGACTGTTATTTCATGAACTGTAGCTGAACTTTCTGGGCAACAGGCCAGTGACTATGTTCAATAACATAGTGTCTCTGAAATACTGAAAATGACGGCAAAATGGAACCAAGGCGGTAATATTTGTGCTCATTTGTCATAACGGATTATTCAAACTCATTTGATGAATGTTTCTCTGAAACACTTTTCTCCTATGCTATGAATTAGGAACCAACCCCAGGTGTCCCTACAGCGTTGGAGAAGCCCGTATCAGACTCAGATCAGTCAGATTGGTATCACCACCCTTTTCTCCCTGCAGATGAAGTTTATCCGTTCCAACCAGGCAAAATGCTTAATTAGCCAAAGTGAGCCTTGGGTCAAGGGCTATGTTCATTAATATGATAATTCACTTTTGTTACGATCGTTGCACATTAACCTGTTTTAACTGCACATCCATATGCTTTCTAATCTGGCTAAACCCTTAATCTGAGGCAATTGCTCTTGGTGTCATCACCAAATGAGGATTATCTCCATCATCAGGAAAAGTGAGGATTTCCTCCTGTAAAGTGACCTGCCTGCATTCAGTCCTCCGCCACTACCCCCCCCCCCCCCTCCGCTCCTTCCTTCCCATGGCAAGCCCCGTTTAAATACTGCTAATGCTGTTACGCAATGGAATTACCCATTTTATATCAAATAAAACCTCGGATTGAAGCAACGGTATGCAACAATGGTCGGCTTTCATACCCCTAAACACAACAACATTGTGTTTCGCTACAATGCCGTCTTGTGTGAAAGAGACTGGCATTACAGGCTCTTGGATTTGGAAATTCGGCGGGAGGGGGGGGGGCATATCTGCTGTATTTTAATGACATGGCTCATTCGAACAGAGAAATTAATGATAAGAGTTTAAGGATAACGTGCTGAAAAGTAAGCTAAAAATAAAAAGGAACCACAAGAGTACTGGCGTTTCCCTACAGGCGACCCTCACACCATCCTCTCCGTTCCACTATTACTGTAACATCAGTCACATTTACTACGCAGACAAAGATGTAAGGAGGCCGCTTTTGGGGTCAAGTGAACTTTTGTCAAGGCCATGGCTTGTTTATTTAAAAAAAAAAAAAAGGTACACGCATTTCTTTTAGCTGCATGAGGGGGGGGGGGGGGGGGGGTTGTGCCCTTACTGGCGGCTACACCAGCGGCAAGCTGCAGGGGCATGACGGCCTGCAGGTTGACAGTTTGGTGTCAGCTCCTTATTCATGGCCCAGCTGAGATGAGAGCATAGTGGGGAGCAGAGGGACGATGCAGGATGGAGACCGAGATCAGGCCTCGGGGAGAAGAAGAGGGTGTTAGTAAATAGTCCAGATTGTGGGCTACAGTTTATGTAAATAAACTTTATAGATTGTGAGCAACCATGACAGTCAATGAAAATATAGTGTATAAGAAGCAAAAAGCACAAAAACAGAAGATGGTCTGCGATGTGGTCAAAGCAAATTGAGTAACAGTGATGAATGTTGTCCAAAAGAACACACTGAGATGTGTGAAAATAGCACATCCCTCCCAGAAGTGACGAACTACAGACAAAAACAAGTCTAGAAGGAACAGGCCCGGCATGAAAAACACCACAACAAAAGGACGAAGCCTGGAAGAAAAGAGGCGTTTAGCCCGCTTCCTAAAAATATTCCATCAGAGCCGCACCTCTCCGCCACATTGTTCCCAGTCTCCTTGGATCTACAACGACTGACCCGAGTGGGTGTGTACTTGGCTAGTCTCTGGCCTGCATCTGTTAGTACTGTGCACGCACAAGGGATTTCTCAGATGACAGCCCATCACATTCAGCAAACAGCAACGCTCCGCAGATTGTTTATCTATGTGACATCACCGTGTCCAGCGGAGGGGCCGTCTCCCTTCCTGAGGAAGTGAGTCGTTGTTGGGGGGGGGGGGGGGGTTAACGGAGGACAGCCGACGGTGTCGCAAATGTTTCCAATCAGGCTCTCTGCGGGCTCCTGTTGGTCCCGCGGAGAGAAGTTGGTGAGGCCTGTTTTTGGCTGGGGCCGGAGTAATAAACAGCCCCTCAGGCCACATGTTACCCACGCTGACCTCTAGAAAGGCACAATGCTCTCCACTTCAGGTGGGCTGTAACTCAGCAACATCAAATGTGGGCATATCATCTGGGGTCACATCAATCAGAAAAACCTTTAGGGCTATTATGACCAAATTAGCAATGACGACAAATTCAAGTGGAAAATCTGTGGAACAGGTTGGTGAACTGACAAGTGAACATCTGTTTAAGTGATGGGTAACAACAACAACAACAACAACAACAGATATCACCATCATCACAGCTCATCCATGTGCTTTCTCTAGCCTTCGCGCTCTCGTAGAAGAGAGAGTAGAAACAGGCAGGGTCCCCGCGCATTGCGAGTCAATTAGCTCATGTGGAAAGGTCGAGCCAAAAAAACACCCACTAACATTATTTTGTTGAGCATATCCCATGGCAACGGTTGTTTTGCTTCTGTGAATGGCAGCCCTCAGACAATAGCATGTGGGCTGCTCAGATATTCCCACTGCATTGCTTCAGTCCAAAACGTATTACAGTCGGACTCCGCTGGCAGCGAAATCAAAGGCAGGATGGGATAGGGAGTGGGGGATGGGGGTGTTTTTATTCCACCATATCCCAACACATCATGGCCTGAAACAGTATAGTCTGGTTGTGATTCATTTTCAGACTGTCAAAAAGTAGTCCAGCCAAACATTTGTTCGTGTTTCAATCCAAAGAAAATGTTCAATAACAACTGGCTCACGCACTGGAGCGGTGTAGCTGATAGCTCATTAACGCACGAGGCAAAGCTGCGCAGCAACCAGTAAGACACGGACGATGCGAGGGGTTTTATATCAATGGACTCATTTCCCCATTGTATGGCGGGCTTAGCTCAGTTCAGCTGAAAATGTAGCGATTTGACGTCATGAGATTTCCTCCAACCGGATGCATCCAAACACTCGCATGTGGAGGGAGATTCGGGGCATTTGCTCCAAAAAAACGCCGCAGCTCGTGCCAACATTTGAAAAAAATGATCATATGGGGAACAAAAGACAAAACATAAAGGAGGGGTTATTAGTCACGGTAATCCACCGAGGCACTGTTCTGCAGCACACTGGGCTTCACCTGCACTGAACTGCTCCCAACCCATGCGGTTTCTGAGCATGCCAAACTAGCTTCATGGTAATTAATGTCTGTCAAGGTCCGGGGCTTGCTAGAGATGACAGTGGAATGGTTTATCAGCCAGAAACACAGTGATCAAAGGGTTAGCGCGCTCCGGCTTCCTGCTAATCAGATGGACTCTGCATGCCTCTCGCTCAGTATTACAGAAGGAAAGGGTAATAAACAATCCAACATAGATGAATTTAACCAATCCAAGAGACTATGCCTCATTAAGGCCGGTTAAGCTCATCGAGAGTATGATGTCTAAAGGCAGCTGACAGGACGTGGCAACGGCAGAACTATGGTGACAGAGGACTGTGATGCAGATTACAGGTGGGATAATAAAAGGCTCTCCCACGCAATGGAAGTACAGTGTTGTCGTGATGGATGGTGAATGTGGAAAAGTAAAATGCGTGGAAATGAACGATCAGGGTTATCTCAAGGGCTTAATCATACAACTGAGAACACGGACATCCCAATGTGGGCAGTTTAACGTACGGGCATCCAGCGGATAGGACATAACGGTGTCTACACCAGATCACACTCTCTGCCCTGCGCTCTCACTCTGAGAGGCACACTGGCAGATGTCAGTGGCTTTCACACGTTGGTGGCTGGCTCCGTCCGCCGGCCTCTTTCCTCCTCCTGCCTGCGTCACCTCTGCTCTGACATCACACGTGACATCAGGCAAGGACCTCCGAGGGGATCCCTGTAGCCGGGCAAACATTGGATGACTTTCAAGGGCTTTGGCTGCTACCCAAAGGCAGAAAAAAAACAAAAAAAAAACTAATTTTCTTGATTCACTTGACCTAGAAATAAAACTGAAGACAGACAGGGATTGGACTGAGAGAGACAGATAATCTGTCAAACCTACAACAACCACTGCACACACACACGCACACACACACACGCACACACACACACACACACACACACACACACACACACACACACACACGCAAACACACACACACACACACACGATTACTGGAAAGAGAAAGTCTAGCCTGCAACAGCAGGAAGTCAGCCCGGCCCACACTTATCGCTGGCTGTTTGTGCCGCTCCTGAAAGTTGAACTGGTATGACTCATTTTCATAGCCGTGGAGGGCCCCTCCAGTTTTCGCTGACCAACCCTTTTCCTCCGCTGCTGGAAGGAATTAATGAGCTGCTTCCCTTCTTAATACGCTCCCCGGCCCACCAAACCCTCCCCACCCCCTCTCTCCTCGGGGCATCTAGCAGGGCCTTGTGTTCACACACCATGCCGGTCACAAGGATGTGCCAAAGACCTACCACGTAACACACATGCGCCTACGCACACACCGCACCTAAGATCGCACTCTTTTCTGTGAAAATACACATTAGCTGGTGCTGGTCTGGGCTATGTTTTGTTTTTTTTTGCACGATTTTGTTTTTATTTTTTTAAATCTACAAATCCTGCATGCTGTCAGGAAAATGCTTCTTTACTGACATTTACCAACAGCTTTGGATGTAAGCTCGCTGAGCTATGAAAGGTCTTGGCAAGAAGGAGCGGATCACTCCCGGGCAATGTTAATAGCACTTTCATGAGTACTAACACAACCCATATTAATCAGACCTGAGGCTGTGACAGAGCAGCCAAAACAAGAAGTGGCGATCAAATAGGAAAAAACACTACACCTACTTGAGATGATGATGCTCCATTCGTTCACTGCAGCAACATAACTAAGCAATCATCTTGAACTTGAACCTATCAGGTGGAATCTTGGCTTTGACAATCTGGCCTCTAGAGGTCCCTAAGTGACAGTAACATTTATGTCCCGAGACCTTCTGAAATTAAAGCCATTAAGCAGTTGCAAACGCTGTGAGATAATGTGAGGTGCGAGTAAAGAGCAGAGCAGTGTCTGATCCATCCGGTCTTCTAGGTTATTAAATATTACTGCGCTGTAAAAACCCTTCTCGAGTTCAGCGGCCAATATCTAAAACGTCAATCTTAAGCACATTACATTATTTACCAATTTGGGCACACTGGCAGCAGGATGCCTGTTCTCACAGCATCTATGCATGCAAGCTCGCGAAAGGCGGTGCGTGCAGGAGGCTGCATGGGGGGGGGGGGGGGGGGGGAGAAGAGAGGTCAAGCAGCAGCCATCATCATCATGCAAACAGCAGGTGTGACAAAGTGACAACATACAGACATCAAAGCGATCTAAACTTGGCATACCATTTGCCAAAGGGCTATTCGCAGTTTATTTCCATCGCCATTTGGTGCTGCCGAGCGTCCCACGGCAGGACCGAGAGCTACACGTTGCCGGACCCGAGTGTTGTCATCGTGTCGTTGCGACATGATTGACAGGCTTGGCATGACGCGAGCCCTGTTGGTTCCGTTGCAGGTTGCTGCCGTGTAGCTTCCTAGCCTAGCCCCCCGACGCGCGCAGTTCACAGATGCGGGAGAAACCAGCCAAATCCCGTGGAAACATCTGCCCGTTTAAGGTTCCGTAACAGTAAGGATGACACGCATACCTGTTTTAACACGACTTAAGACCTTACACGGATCAGTACAGGTACATGGTTAAATTCGGCGGATGGATGACCCGCCATACAGACTGTGTTTCAATGATAGCTCTGTTTTATAACTCCAACTGCTCACTGTCGCCCATCACAGCAAACTGTGGATGGAACGCCGCTGAGGAAATTGAAGGCACAGCAATTATAGAAGTTAAAAATCCAATACAAGTACTAGCTGTTTAGAGTCACAGGGAAAGCCAACCGAATACAAGCCATGGCCGCAGTGTTACACTTACGACCTTAATTGGGTCTCCTGTCTCGACATAAAACCTCTGCTCGACAGCCAGGACACATACAACTGCGTAATTTGGACGTAGTTTGGCCTCTCTTCCAGAGCAGGGAGAACGGCACATAACGGGGCTAACGCTAGCCCCGGCTAGCTCCATCAGCAATCTTTAACCTTCAGCTGATAGGAGCGCGTCCGCAAACAGTGGCAGTCGACCCGCACACGCGTCAAGTTATGAAAAAACAAACAAACACCGCCATCCTCGCGCTCCTTCACCTTCTTATGTCGCGTCCTGAATGTGGCAAAGTGTGTTTCCCAAATGCCTCTTATCCCGGCGGAGGAGGCAGGGACAAGCCGGACCGGAGAGCACCAAGGAAGCTGGCTTTGGCTGCAAGTTGAGGGACCCGCTGGAAATGTTGAACGCAGAGCAGATGCGACTCTCAGCCTCCGTGTCGGCTCCTCTTCGCAGCGGCGCGCGCGCCTCCTCGGCCGAGCGCATGGGACGTGAAATAAAAAAATAACAGAACCCCAGCGGAAGCCTGAATTAAAGAACGGCGTGTCGCTGAACCTGGAGCCGCACTTACCTGTGAAATGGGTCGTTGCGTTGCCTCCTGGTCCCCCGCGCTCATCCCCGCCGCTGCTCTGGACGGACTGAGCTGGGATCTGCTGAGGGAACAGCCCCTCGTCACGAGCCTACAGCACAGCAGCGAGGAAACATCCCTCTTCTCCAGCGGGGAAGCAGCTGGATGCTGCTTAGCGATAGGGACACTTTACACTCAGCATTTCAAGACAGAGTACCCTCATCTCATCGAGTCTGTCTGTCTGTCTGCTCCGTAGGCAGACTACATGAATGAATGGCTGTAATCAAAATGATTGATGGCCGCTATTAGAGGTGGATCACTTTAACATAATAATGTATGTGAGCTGACCATCACCTCCACACATCTCTAAAGATATCTTTCTTTATGTTGCACAGTGTATGTATGGCATATGCACACGCTAAATATTGTTTGTTTTTTTATTTTAATACTAATAAGAAATTTATTTTTTCTTTCTTTCTGTTATCAGAGCTGCAACATGTGGCCTAGTGGATCATAATCATAATACATTAATCAGCATAACATTCTCAGTCCAGGTTGTTGAAAATTAACTATAATATACACGCATCTGCTGGAATTTTCCACCACGGGATCACTATTGCAGCAGACAAATCATTATTTGTGTATAACATCATTATTATAAAAAACAACTTATTTACAGCATTTGATCAAACTTTGGTCCACTGTTTTGTTTTGGTTCTCCCGTAAGGTTAGCCTAGAAAACCTGCTCTACACCAGTCTGGCTCCAGGCCATCAGAGCTGAAAGTCGTACTCCCTCTCCACCTCTTAAAAAAGAACGGACCCTAAAGCCTCCATAATATTGACACAGATGTTGCGTAGAACTGAATTCCCTGGAAACTTCAGGGAGGCTGGTAGGCTTCTGTCGGCCCTTGCTTGTTGTATTCCCACAATGGGAATCATTTCAGTGGACTAGTGTCGGACCGCTGAAATACATCTTCGCCTGATCACAGCTGTTAAATGTGTCCCGTTGGCAAGAGCTGCAACAATAATGACCATGTTTACATCAAGTCACCTTAACTTTCAAATGACTCGATGATTGTCTATCTGTTGATGCAGAGACTCACTTTGATCCACCTTGATCCGGATTCATGCGGACAACTGGGTTCATATTGTGTAGGGGAGCCGCTTTTGGAAATTGCACGGTGATCTACCTGTTTTTAAGATGAACTATTCTCCCACCAGGGCCGGATTAAACTAACTCAGTTTGGTCATAAGTCAATTAAATTAATTTATTTGATGAATATACAACATGTAAGCATTAGGGCTGTCCATCAACCAAAGAAATTCTTAGTCGACTAATGATCATACGATTTTGTTAACTAGTTGATTTAATTGACAGATAAACAGAACCACCCTAAAACACCACTTTAAATCTTGAGTTTACCAGAGATGTGCTCATAGGTTTCATGGAAATAAGTCACTCTGCATGAAAGAAGCACAAAAACAGCTAATCGACTAAAGAAGTCTTGGTTGACTAACCGGCTAAGAGGATGCAGTCGTACTAATCAGTACATGAAATGATCACACGGTGAACCTGGGGCCCGATTTCCACAGATGGTATTAAGCCTCGTCACCCAAAGATACTCTTGGAATACATCTTCGCCTGTTCACAGCTGTTAAATGTGTCCCGTTGGCAAGAGCTGCAACAATGATGATCATGTTTACATCAAGTCCGCTGAACTTTCAAATGACCTATAGATGAGTATCTCCTTCCCTGTAAAGCCAGCCATTGTTCCAGGTGTTGACTTCACCTGTCCTGTGACACTACTATACGGAGAAAAGCCATAATGACTTAATAGAGTCAAAGAAGTGAGACGAACCAGACGGGAACAATGGGAGTGATATGAGATACTCTTAACTGCTTTGATACAGTAGCTAGGAAAAAAAGGCATATCGCTTGAGTTGGCCCTGCGACTCGCCGGCATCTGCTCAGTGTCACTGAAGGTCAACACTCCTGCTGCTCCCCGCGCTCACAGGGTGCACGCTGCCCGCACCGCCCATGCACCCAACGCATGGCCCGGCCTCGTCTGTTTTCAATTGCGCCGTAACACATGCAGCTCATGTGCAGCGCTGCTGAAATGCGGCGCAGAGACGCTGATGTCACTGCTCCATTTGCCAGTTGTGGTTTTGGAGTCTGAGCTCGGTGAGGAGCGCGCTGCCCGCTGTGGGCTGCTGCTGCTCCCCAATAACCCCAGATCTGTGGTGGAACATCTTGACTCTGTAGGTGTGGGAGGGGGGGGGTTTGTGTTGATCTCTCTCTCTCTCTCTCTCTCTCTCTCTCTCTCTCTCCTCTAGCCAGCGAGCAGTAGAAAACCTGGGGAAAGTCTCACATGAATTCATGAATCTTAAGAGTGGCATTATATAAAGGGCGGCGGCTGGATTTCTGGCAGAGCAGGAAATTGGATAAGCTGAGTCTGGGCAATTTTTATAAAAACTAAAATTAAATATCAGGGACATCTTGATAGAGTTGCAGTCCATTTGGCACAAACATTTGAATTGTTTCTTGAAAATCTTCCTCTTACTCTGCATTTGTTTACATAAAGCTTCTCCTTTGTGATTGGTTCATATTTATAGGAACAGTTCGACATTTGGGGAAACACGCTTATTTGGTTTCTTACTAAAAAGTTAGACCAGGCCATTGATGCCACTCTCGTATTTGCCCATTAAATATGAAACTACAGCCACACGAGTATAGCGTAGCTTAGCACGAAGACTGGAAACAATGAGAAAACAGCTAGCCTGGCTTGTTCCGGTTAAACAAATTCCTCTTAAGCTAGTCACTGAGTCTAGACAAGAACAGTCACACAACCTCCCATAAAACCACAACTAGAAACTAAATGTGAATTAGTGAGCTTTGGAAGAGCTGGTAGGTGGATTTAGTCACCTTCAGACAGGCTAGCTGTTTCTAGTGGATATGCTAAGCTGAGTGTCCCCGAACTGTTGTTTCACATTTAACCAACAGATATGAGAGTCAATCTTCTCATTTAAGTCCTGGCAATAAAGCAAATAAGCGTATTTGCCAGAAAAACTGTTCTTTTAATAAGTGAAATATATTGAACAGATTTACAGAGACAAGATGTTCCTGATATTTAGAGCACAAGAATCCGTTAAGATAATAAAATATTTAGTTAATTTAGATTTTTGTTAGTATTTCTCCTACATTATATTTTCCTCAACACTTTTCTCAATAAGCTTTAATATCTTGTTCCATACAGCCATAGAAAAAAAATGGAAAAATGTAGTATTGTACTTTGTAGGTCTAATAATACGCAATCAAATTCAAACACATTGAGTCTGAAAAACACTGGAGGGAGTCTGCTAGAAATCCCAAATTACAGGAAAAATAGAAGAGAAAACGGAGGACATTAACTTGGTCTGTCCCTGTCTGTCCCTGTCATTGTGTCCAATCGGTGGACATTGGTGTATTGTGTAAGTAACTGCCACTGAGGTGAGGCTCACATCAAAGGCGGCTGTGGAGAGAGGCACAGTAGCTTTAAATAGATCAGCAGGTAATGGGCTTTGGAAAGCTGTAATTGAAGCTATCCTACTGTAGCGAGTGTGGCCACCTTTTAAAAGCTTGGCATGAGCCAGGCAGATTGCCATCAGGGGGGCTACGGTGCCACCTGGCAAACACGAGCCTCTCTGTGATCGCTCTAATTTATGGCCACCGTTCTCTTCTGACAAATAACCGACGATGATTTAACCTTTCTCCCTGGCAACAAAAGAGAAAACCTGCCAGGCCGTTGTAAAAGATGCAGGGGTTGTTAAACCATTTCCAGACGGATTTCGTTTAACGTCACCTTGGATGGCTCGCTCTCAAAGAGAATGTCGAAGAATGATTTTATGTTGCTTCTTACTCTATCTGGCTGATTTCAAAAGTTGGATTTTTTTTTTTTTCATACAGAAAGAATGTGCTAAACTTGGCTCGGCTATAATAACTGCGCATTTGTGGGCCTCGTGGACCAAAATTGTCCATTTCCCATCAGAATCCATCCGCAGACCTACAATTAGGATTATTTTAGGAACGCCAGAGTATCCAGTGGTCACTGCATCCTCTGGATCTATCTCACAGAGCCACAGGAGCTGCCCTGAAACCCAAACAATTGCACCACAGTGTAGCATAAACACACAAAACTGATTCTGTGCTACATTCCTCAATCCATCACGGATGTAATTGTGAATCAACAGCAGGAAACCATTGTCAACATTTGGGGTATTGCTGGTCAGTGATCGCGAGCATGCTGCTCCTTGTTTGCTGCTCGGTAACACGGTTGTCTGTCTTTTAACAAAGCATCTGGACACCAAAGCCATCTGAAAGCGAAACGTGTTATTTCGCCGTCACATGCTACGAGATGATTGCTTTTCAAATACGCTGAGAAAGAGTGAGCTCACCGCATTGTGTCCAAAACACTGGTTATCTAATCTACTCAGTTTCTTCCTCCGGACAGCTTTTATTTTCCTGGGCTGTGATCCCACAGCAACTGGTCAGCAACTAGCTGGAACAGCAGACACAAATTAAGTGAAAAAGCAATGATTTGAAAGGCTTTTACAAACGCATTCTCCCTCTCTCACACACACACACACACACACACACTGAATCTTCTCAAATATGATTTTAAGGCCTCTTGCCACATAACACGGCTCTGATCAAACCAGCTCTGCACCAAGTAAGCAAATCCCTAAACAGCTGGGATTTGACGGAGTAAACTGCCTACCGTAACTCAGGACAGATGTGGAGAGGGCCGGACTCGTACGAGGTCTGAGCCTAGCGGTATCACACCACCCACAGGCATCTGCTCAGGAGATCTGAAGGGCCGACCGGGGATTTCTTTTGGTGTTTTGGTCTGGCCGTGGACTGTGGATATTGTTGTAAGGTAAGAGATCTGTGGGGAAGAGGGCACGCGGTCCACTCTCAACACATGAGGATCATGTAAAGCCCCCTCACCTCTGAACCCGTGGTGTGAACAGCTGCCTTGTGTTGATGCAGAGACTCACTTTGATCCACCTTGATCCGGATTCATGCGGACAACTGGGTTCATATTGTGTAGGGGAGCCGCTTTTGGAAATTGCACGGTGATCTACCTGTTTTTAAGATGAAATATTCTCCCACCAGGGCCGGATTAAAATGCTGGCGGGCCAAGGGGCAAAAAGTGAGCTGACGCCACCCTCGAGTTCCCCAACTCAGTTTGGTCATAAGTTAATTAAATTAAATTACTTTATGAATATACAACATGTAAGCATTAGGGCTGTCCATCAACCAAAGAAATTCTTAGTCGACTAACAATCATACGATTTTGTTAACTAGTTGATTTAATTGACAGATAAACAGAACCACCCTAAAACACCACTTTAAATCTTGAGTTTACCAGAGATGTGTTCATAGGTTTCATGGAAATAAGTCACTCTGCATGAAAGAAGCACAAAAACAGCTAATCGACTAAAGAAGTCTTGGTTGACTAACCGACTAAGAGGATGCAGCATCAGTACATGAAAATATCACACAGTTACAGTGGAGCTGGTGGAACATGTTCTAGGTAGGGCTGTGCCACATCCAATCAATTTCAGCAAACATCCCAGAATGATTTAATGCAAACAAATGAAGGTATCAAACACGTATTACTACTTTACAGTTAAATATTTAACATTTATTCCAACACGAAAAAAAGCAGTAAATAACACTTTGACAAACACGTCAGGACATCTTATTAATGTCACCCTCACAGGGAATTCAGTATAATATAATATATATATCATATAATAATATTCAGTATAATATAATATATATATCATATAATTATATTCTGTATAATATAATAATATATATATATAATAATATTCTGTATAATATAATAATATATATATATAATAATATTCTGTATAATATAATAATATATATATATAATAATATTCAGTGTAATATAATATATATATCATATAATAATATTCTGTATAATATAATAATATATATATCATATAATATTCTGTATAATATAATAATATATATATATCATATAATAATATTCACTATAATATAATAATATATATATCATATAATAATATTCTGTATAATATAATAATATATATATCATATAATAATATTCAGTATAATATAATAATATATATATATCATATAATAATATTCACTATAATATAAAACACACACACATACATATATATATATATATATATATATATATATATATATATATATATATATATATATATATATATATATATATATATATATATATAACTATATATCCATTTCTCAGGTGCTTCATGTCCCTCACTCCCTAACTGTCCATGCTGGTTCTGTCCCCGTTGTTTTAAAAAGATAAATAAGTTATTATCATGACGTCATCCAGCGAGTCAAACCTGTCTGGTGTACAGCTAGTAGAGAAGCTTCATGTACTGCTTCTCTTTCCTGCTAGTCTGCTGTCTGATTGTGAGGTCAGGCTGATCTGGGATCAGCTCTTTCAGTAGTTTCTCCTCTCAGTTCTCCTCTCAAACGGGTCTTGGAGGAGCAGCGCTCTCCTGTAGAGACTAGTCCTGACGAGAACGCGCAGCTTGGGGCAGAACGAAATCTGCCCCAAGCTGAATCTATTTGAGGACGCTGATTGGCTAAATTGTATGTCACTCATTTATATCTGTAGTCAGCATTAAAGCATCATTGGCTAAACTGCTTCATAGACCCGCCTCTTTGGGGCAGTTTCTCCAGCGCCCCAGCAGCTGAGACGTGCACACGAGGAGAGGACGAGCAGGAAAAGCATCTATTTACCGCAGATATCATATTTTACACATATTACTGGGTGATTCCATGTTTCAAAAACACAAATATTGTCAATTTGTATAGTTTATTTTTATTATTATTTATTTTATTTTTTATTATTTGTAGCTCAAGGGGGGGCGGCGCCCTAGCGCCCTCTATGGACCAGCCGCTACTGCACAGTTAACTTGGGGCCCTGGGAAGTTGCCAGATTTTCACAGATGGTATTAAGTCTTGTCACCCAAAGATACTCTCTGCAAATTACATCACCAATTTGTGATGATCCATGCATTCCAGCAGTTATTTGGGGATAAAAAGCTGAATTTCCCCTTCATGTCGTTCTCACTCTCCCTGAAACAGGCTACTTCCTGTTTCCACTCACTACAGTGAATGACTTTCTACAGTTCACATAAATCCTTACAACAATCCCCTTAAGCACAGTGATTAACAACCTCACAAACAGGCTGATCTTAAGAATACAAAGACATTGCCCAATTGAAAAAATGTCAACTTGTCAGTGCTTTCTGGAAGACAAATTATGTAACGGAGATACCGTTTTTTGAATGAACACAAGCACATCTTTGAATTTATGTACATCAATTTCATGTCACTTATCGGCCGTCCTATACGCTGATACTGATATGCCTGGAATAAACATATATCGGCTTATAAATTGTCAATCCGTTCTCATTCTCAACATGTCACATGCTGACTAGGACCCCTTGGAGTCACTTTCTACTAAGCTATGACGCTGTGGAACGATGTGAATTCAAACAAAACCATTTGGTTAGGTTTAGGAAAAAAAAACAGTTTGTAGAGTGAAGCTTAACGTTGTGACTACAAAGACGACACATGATTTCACACAGCGGCCTTCTAACCAACACCTCAACACCTTCTGTGTTAGTTAGCAAGTCGAATCTAAAAGTAATGGACAAATGGACAGAGAGCTAAGAAGTATTTTACAGTTGAAGACACGTCTTGTAGCTGCATTGCACTCTGGTCCGATTTCTGCTTCTGTGGGTGTCAAGAAGTTGTATCAGCAATAGCTGTATTTAACATCTGTCGTAATGTTTGTGTCTTAAGAAATTTCATCAACCGGCTTTCCGTGAATGCGTGGACCTTTGAGCGTGGCTTGGGAGAAAAACAAACAAAACTGCAGAGCACTGAGGAAATAGTTTGCGTCAATACAATCCTTGTAGTTAATTGCTTGTTTCAGTGGATCTCAGATATTTAGCCAAGGACTGCAAAACATGGAGCCATCTGGCTGCGGACCTCATCAGCTCCTCTCCCCTTTGCTTTGCTTAGTTTTCATTTAATCTGCTTTAAGCTGCTTGTTTAAAAGCGTTGAAATAATTGGTGGGAGTGGAACCAATGAAGTAATGATACACCCATTCTCTCCTCGCGCTAATTGGTAAATGAAATTAATCCACATCCCTCATTCGACTGTTGCCAGCCCGAGAGGAGCCTGCAAGGTCACGGGACCCCCTACTTCTCGTTTTGATTACATTTAAGCAATTTGCTGAGGCTCGACGATTCGCTCAAAGGCACCGACGGCACAGTGAAGCACATCAGCTCAGACCTGCAGCCCCACGGTGGATTGACAAAGCACAGGGCACCGGCCCGCTGCGACGCATGCAGAAGTATGTCTCCCATTATCTGAATTAGATAAGATATAGACGCTCGGTGGAGGCAGGACACGAGGTGCCCACGGGCGAGACATTTGACCTCTGTTTGGTATGTGACTCATAGAGATAAGTGCTTTCATGCAGACATCATGGCTAATTTGATATGTCCACATGGGGGGGTGACATCAGTACACTTTCAGGGGGAAGACGCATGAGAAAGGCAGTGGGACTGATGGCTGTCGACCTCTGTGCTTTTGCAGAAAAAGTATCGAGGTGGTTGGGGGTGGTGGGGGGGGGGTGGTGATGATCCATTTCGCTTTAACCGTCTGCAGCTGGGACACTGAATCGCTCTGCACTAAACAATCCTTCATAAATCATTACTTTTAACTCGTTTCACCACACGAATCATTTGGATGACAGATCTGCTCGGGAGCATGTGCACTCGCATGGATCACTCTTTTGGAAAATGCTTGCCAGGCTTTTGGTGACCGGCTAAGTGAATCACTCTCTGTGTGTATTTTGCCATCCTCGTGTGTTGTTTGCAGTCTTTTGCTCCTCTAAGTATCACTGGACTGTCATATGGCAAAGCACACAATCCCAGTAACACACACACACACACACACACACACACACACACACACACACACACACACACACACACACACACACACACACACACACACACACACACACACACACACACACACACACACACACACACACACACACACACACACACACACACACACACACACACACACACACACACACACACACACACACACACACACACACACACACACACACACACACACACACACACACACACACACACACACACACACACACACACACACACACACACACACACACACACACACACACACACACACACACACACACACACACACACACAGGCTGTCCTCGATTTCTCATGGGATCTGACTTGAGTGCAGCAGACACACAGACAGCCCAGTGAGCCAGACATGGAAAAGAGAGGGAAGGAGGATGGAGGAGTGCCAGAGGGGAAAATGCAGGCTTATCGTGTCGACAGCCCGGTGTTTCCAATCTGCAAAAAAGTTTTATAAGTTAGCAGTAATGCGTAATTGCGCCACAGCCAGCCCTAATTACCAGCCTGACAATGTAGAGAAAGTGTATTCTTTCAGGGCTAAGTGGTGGATGGTATAAAGGTGACAGACTGAGAGCTGCAGAGTTTTTAAAGGGTTTGTTCACACACAGAAGAAAAAAAAGGAAAAAACTTTTCTCGCTTAACTTTTGCCATGTCTGGCCACACAGATAACTTTTATTTTGTTACTTTCGGTTTTTCTTATCCAATCCAGAAATAATTTTCCAGAAAATGTGTCACTCTGGATAACACACTAGCCAAGTTTCCATTAAATTCTCAAGGAAATTAAGCAAACTTTTTAAATGTCGCCATAAAAACAAATGGGAATAAGGCGCGTTTCCATCCACTGGTTTGAAGCGAATAAACTCAGCTACAGTGTAGCTGCTCAGAGGGTGGCGTTATGAGCTACGCGTGGCTGGAATCAGCCAGCAAACAGAGTAGAAGAAGTCAAGTTTGCGAACCGAAAAACAAAACAAGTTGGCATGCCCTTTTAACCAAACCTTTTTAGAGAAAAATGAAAAAATGAATACGAGAGAGGTCTTCAGGAATTTGTTACAATTGAGCAAGTAGCAATTGTTGTTTCATGTCAGCTAGTATTGGCCACGTTTCATGCATTCACACGTGGGAATATCGGAGAAGATGCCAACAGCAGAAACAGTTAATCAGTCATGTGAGTTAAATGTTCGCTAGGTCTAAATTTATTCGGCAAATCCATAATCCATTTAGTGCTTCAACTCTTTCGACAAAGGCAGAAACTACCTCAAGCAGGCATAAAAACATTGTTTCGCAATTGAGGGGGTCTTATTGAATCTAGCAGTTTCTATGCAGCTTCTGTAATGCGATACTTTGAAAAGTGCATCAAAATAAGTGGATGGAAACACAACTACTGTCGACAGTTCTCATCGAGGCCATTATGTACAAAGTTCATCGTTTCTATAAAAACAGTTTGTGTTACAGAGTAACTGAGACATGCTGCTGTAAAACTTTACAAATGTAATTTGTCAATGCTTCATGTGCTAGAAACCAAATTCCATCCATCTTTTATGATTTAGAGCAATGATTCTCAACTGGTGGGTCGCAAAATATTGTGCTTTTATTTTGAAGGGGATTTTTTGTGCAGCGAATTATTCCAGCATTTACGGCACTTGTTCAGCGGTGCAGGAAAAACACCGACCAATGCGTTGTGAATCACATCACGTGATGCAGCTCAGCCAATCAAACATGGGTATTCTGACACGTTTCCTGACTCAAGTGAGATGTTCACACACCGTGACACACGGGGAGAGACGAGGAGAGAGAGAGCAGAGCAGGACTGTTATAATGTGAGATGTGAAAGTAAAATCACAGGACGATCTCCAAACGACAAAAATGGCCAGAGAGACCAGAGTCAGTAGACTCTGACTGGACAGACTCGTATAGGTGAACTCTTCCCACGGACAGCTAAAAACAGTGTGTCTCATTTAGAGCAAACGTGCCCACTCACATCTGAACTGAATAAACCTCAGAGCCCGATATGATCAGAATCCTGACACATTAGTTCACTGTCCAACAATGATGTGAACAGAGAGAATAGAGCTGAAACAAGAGGTTTAATAACCACAGAGAAAGTCCATGCTCACTAATTTATCTGGTTAGAAGATGAGAAAAATATAATATTGTGCCTTTTTATATTGACATCACTTCACACCTGAATGAACTGAATTTAAAGCTGCAGGACAAATCAGGGAAATACATTTTTCCAAAATGAATTCTGTTACGTAATTTATTCTTTAATCCTAAATCTCAAAACAATAAAAAATGAATTGATTTTTGTAATTATTATCCTTGTCTGGACTGAAGTGCACACATTTAGGCAGGTATGGAGCGGTATGGAGTGGTATTGAGCAAGGTAGTGTTCAAGCTGGATTTATTGTTATGTTAATTAATGTGTTTGTTTTTTAATACTTCTAGAACAGAACTCTTACATTCCCATTTCACTTTGTTCCTCTGTTGGGGCAGAGGCAGATAAACCTGGACAAAGTACCATCTTAAGTATTTCAACACCTTTAAAGCTGATGATCCGTGTGCCTGGAGGATGACGCAAGTCCTGCCCTGACCAGTACCAGGCACCCATCTCTACCCATCAACCCCCAGTTCACCCTCCTCCCCCCTCCGAAGTCCATCCACCCCAGCAGGGGGGCGATGATGTGCATGCTGAGCAACTGACATGGGAGATAACTCACATCTGGAGCCACAAGCAGGGTCTCCGCTCAGCTCTCACCGGAGTCACTCAGGCGCTGGAGAGAGGACAACAAACCCTCACTTGAGTCAGTGGGAACACTTATACTCCATCTAGTCCACTACACTGGGCCTCTCCTTCTTCATTGTTCAGTGGGTAAGCAGAGCGCTGAACAAGAGGCAGAAAAGAGAACATTGAAACTGACCAAAACCACAGGATTGCATAATGTCTGTAAAGTCTTTCCTATCAAAACTAAAATGGAATTCCAAAATAGCTGAGGGTGATGATAACACGTTTATTTAACTAAAGCCTGCAAACCTTTCCGTGCCGGTTGATTTTTACAGACGGTATATGTATGCAAAAGTTATGACTTCGTCAGAGGCGCATGCCATGGAGGCTCCATTATCACTCGACATCCATCCTTCCCAGAAGAGACATTAGCAGTATGATGTGCTCTGTGGGGGCCAACAGGCGTGAGAGATGGATGAGCGACGACGGTTGATGGAGAGTGTATGCACGCACACACGCACACACACACACACACACACACACGGTAGACATGGTTGGGATTCCTCAGCAGGTTCCCTCCCTCTCTTGACATGTTGCTCAGGGATAAGGAACTCTCTTCCTCCACCCTGAGGACTCACAGCGGCCACTGTTAGCTTTCCACAGAACCCTTCCAGTGACTAATTATAGTGTCAGCCTATCTGCGCCCCATTTCTACACCCAGCTGTTCCACATGCTCCCTGGCCCCTGCCTTACTGGATGCAAGGAACAAGTCTTGTTCTTTACTTACTTCTTACTTGATTTTAATGGGCGAGTTGTTTAGGAGTGGAGTGGGAGCCGATGGCAGGAGAAGCACTTCTGATAATGTTACATAAGTCCCATTGCACTTACCTGTGTGTCCTGTTCCAAGGGATGATATTTGGATATTTGGGACTGATGCAGATATTTGAGAGAAACTGACCCAAGGAGGGAGAAAAATAGAAGACAAATAAACAAGCAGGAAGAAATGTGGAGGTGGAACACGGGGCAGTGGGAGAGGTATGTCCTGAGTGTATCAAAACAAAAACCACTCGCCCTTTTTCAAGCTCAATTGAACATAAAATCACCTTGGGCGAGGGAAATATGACACAGTGTTATTTTTTTGCTGAGCTCCAATGCAAGCGCTCTTGAGAGGTAGAGACAGAGCGCAGAAGTTGAGCCAAGAGGACTAAAAGCGTTTGTTGTTTTTCAGCATGTTGATCCTGAGTGGAATCTGAGCTCCCCCCCCCGCGCCGCTCTGTGCAACGCTGGAGGTCTGCGGCGAGGATGAAGTTAAAGGCTCAGCCCGCAACTCTCAAAGGGCCCGTCCGTGCCGCGGCCGGCCCTGCACAGTGCGGTACAGAGACGGGGAGGGTGTCATCTGCGTCCGGATTTATGATTCAAGCATCTGGCCGATGCATCGGCAGTTTGTGTACGAGTACACAACGTGCCGGGGGGACAGCAGGAAGCTCTGGATGCTCCATTGTGCTGTTCGCCCGCCCAATTAGGTCTGCTACCGATCAACGACTGCATGGACATCCTTCCATCGGTCAGCACGTTTCCACTGACTTACAGCAACTCATTTATGAACATTATCGGCAATTGCCCAGTTCAGCGCGAGTCCATCGGAGCTGACTGGAAGCAGTGTGCAGGGTCAAACACAGTGCATCAGCGCTGAATCATTGTTCCAGAGTTTACCCTGAGCCATAAGGCTGAATGCAGATGCAGCTGTAGCCAATCAATGCAGCCCAAACGGTCCTCACTTTTCAGCTTTTTAAAAAGATGCACGTACAGTATAATCCATGCACAAATGAATTGGGAGGCAAGACATTTGTGTTAAAATATGCCTGTTCAGCTCTGCAAGATAACGTAGAGGCACTTGAGTTGCCTGCCTTCCTCGTTCTAATCACTGTGATGTATTAAGAACAACCTGCAGTGCCAGAGGTCATTAATTCAGCAAATGAATGCAATAATTAGCACAGACGTCCAAGTCCACCCACTTCACATGATCGCTATTAATATAGATGGATCTTAAAGTGATATGGTGCTTTCATTAGTATGCAAATGTATGCATCTAGGTGCTCCGTTAATCTGCTCCATAGGGGGAACATGCACTGTGGTAGTTCCTAGCATGTATTGTTTTTCAGCACAAGCACACCCTGATTGCATAATGCACCATGGAGGAGGGACATGATAGTAGAAGCTTCCACTAAATGTGGTGCCTGTATATCAGCTGAATCTATGATCCAATTGCAAAATGTTCAATTTCCACAACTTTTTAAATGTAATGTCCCATCTAAACCCGCCCCCCTTGTTAGAGGCATGTCTGGTCTAGCCCCAGCAGAATCAGGCATGAATGGGAAGGGGGGATGCTGTGACGTTCAGACCAACTATAGCCTTACATTCAAAAAAAAAGAATCCCAGCCCTGTCCAGAAGGCTCTGTTAAAAAAATGTAACCTTGCTAAATTTATGCTGCAACGCACCGTCGTCTGGCAACGCACCGTCGTCTGGCAACGCACCGTCATCTGGCAACGCACCGTCGTCTGGCAACGCACTGTCGTCTGGCAACGCACTGTCGTCTGGCAACGCACCGTCGTCTGGCAACGCACCGTCGTCTGGCAACGCACCGTCATCTGGCAACGCACCGTCATCTGGCAACGCACTGTCATCTGGCAACGCACTGTCATCTGGCCAACGCACCGTCATCTGGCAACGTACTGTCATCTGGCAACGTACTGTCATCTGGCAACGCACTGTCGTCTGGCAACGCACTGTCATCTGACAACGTACTGTCGTCTGGCAACGCACTGTCATCTGGCAACGCACTGTCATCTGGCAACGCACTGTCATCTGGCAACGCACTGTCATCTGGCAACGCACTGTCATCTGGCCAACGCACCGTCATCTGGCAACGTACTGTCATCTGGCAACGCACTGTCATCTGGCAACGCACTGTCATCTGGCAACGCACTGTCATCTGGCAACGCACTGTCATCTGGCAACGCACTGTCATCTGGCAACGCACTGTCGTCTGGCAACGCACTGTCATCTGACAACGTACTGTCATCTGGCAACGCACTGTCATCTGGCAACGCACTGTCATCTGGCAACGCACCGTCATCTGGCCAACGCACCGTCATCTGGCAACGTACTGTCATCTGGCAACGTACTGTCATCTGACAACGTACTGTCATCTGACAACGTACTGTCATCTGGCAACGCACTGTCATCTGACAACGTACTGTCATCTGGCAACGCACTGTCATCTGGCAACGCACTGTCATCTGGCAACGTACTGTCATCTGGCAACGTACTGTCATCTGGCAACGCACTGTCATCTGGCAACGCACTGTCATCTGGCAACGCACTGTCATCTGACAACGCACTGTCATCTGGCAACGTACTGTCATCTGGCAACGCACTGTCATCTGGCAACGCACTGTCATCTGGCAACGCACTGTCATCTGGCAACGCACCGTCATCTGGCCAACGCACCGTCATCTGGCAACGCACTGTCATCTGACAACGCACTGTCATCTGGCAACGTACTGTCATCTGGCAACGCACTGTCATCTGGCAACGCACTGTCATCTGGCAACGCACTGTCATCTGGCAACGCACTGTCATCTGGCCAACGCACCGTCATCTGGCAACGTACTGTCATCTGGCAACGTACTGTCATCTGGCAACGCACTGTCATCTGGCAACGCACTGTCATCTGGCAACGCACTGTCATCTGGCAACGCACTGTCATCTGGCCAACGCACTGTCATCTGGCAACGCACTGTCATCTGGCAACGCACTGTCATCTGGCCAACGCACCGTCATCTGGCAACGTACCGTCGTCTGGCAACGCACTGTCGTCTGGCAACGCACCGTCGTCTGGCAACGCACCGTCGTCTGGCAACGCACCGTCGTCTGGCAACGCACCGTCGTCTGGCAACGCACCGTCATCTGGCAACGCACCGTCATCTGGCCAACGCACCGTCATCTGGCAACGTACTGTCATCTGGCAACGTACTGTCATCTGGCAACGCACTGTCATCTGGCAACGCACTGTCATCTGGCAACGCACTGTCATCTGGCAACGCACTGTCATCTGGCAACGCACTGTCATCTGGCAACGCACTGTCGTCTGGCAAAGCACTGTCATCTGGCAACGCACTGTCATCTGGCAACGCACTGTCATCTGGCAACGCACTGTCATCTGGCAACGCACCGTCATCTGGCCAACGCACCGTCATCTGGCAACGTACTGTCATCTGGCAACGTACTGTCATCTGACAACGTACTGTCATCTGACAACGTACTGTCATCTGGCAACGTACTGTCATCTGGCAACGCACTGTCATCTGGCAACGCACTGTCATCTGGCAACGTACTGTCATCTGGCAACGTACTGTCATCTGGCAACGCACTGTCATCTGGCAACGCACTGTCATCTGGCAACGCACTGTCATCTGACAACGCACTGTCATCTGGCAACGTACTGTCATCTGGCAACGCACTGTCATCTGGCAACGCACTGTCATCTGGCAACGCACTGTCATCTGGCAACGCACTGTCATCTGGCCAACGCACCGTCATCTGGCAACGTACTGTCATCTGGCAACGTACTGTCATCTGACAACGTACTGTCATCTGGCAACGCACTGTCATCTGGCAACGCACTGTCATCTGGCAACGCACTGTCATCTGGCAACGCACTGTCATCTGGCAACGCACTGTCATCTGGCCAACGCACTGTCATCTGGCAACGCACTGTCATCTGGCAACGCACTGTCATCTGGCCAACGCACCGTCATCTGGCAACGTACTGTCATCTGGCAACGTACTGTCATCTGGCAACGCACTGTCATCTGGCAACGCACTGTCATCTGGCCAACGCACCGTCATCTGGCAACGCACTGTCATCTGACAACGTACTGTCATCTGGCAACGCACTGTCGTCTGACAACGTACTGTCATCTGGCAACGCACTGTCATCTGGCAACGCACTGTCATCTGGCAACGCACTGTCATCTGGCAACGCACTGTCATCTGGCAACGCACTGTCATCTGGCAACGCACTGTCATCTGACAACGCACTGTCATCTGACAACGCACTGTCATCTGACAACGCACTGTCATCTGGCAACGCACTGTCATCTGGCAACGCACTGTCATCTGGCAACGCACTGCGTTGGCCAATCAAATACATGCAGCCACATTCCTGGTGGATTACTTTGTGATGTTTTTTGAACACAGGGATGTTTTGGGTTTGAATCCCCACAGACGTACAGGTGTACGACTGGGTGGTGGTCATTTTGTGAGCAATTTTTCTAATTTGGTTTTAGTCCTGTTTCAAACGTCCTCGTTAGTTATTGTCATATTTAGTCAACCTCATCCCGTTTTTGTTGACTAAAAGTCTGGGCATTTTGGCTTAGCTTAGTCAAAGAAAATAGTAACTTTAGTAGAATAGTTTTAGTCAATGGAAACTATTTTAGTCTTTTTCAGTCATCAGATTATGTTGTACGTCATCTCTCTCCCAAGCCCTGTTGTGGTGATTGTTAAGTCCAAGTCCTCTTGACAGTGTTCCTTGTGTGCTGCCGGAGTAGTCCTGATATGGTGTGCATGAAACCTGTCTATAATATTTCCTCTCCTACATTATGTGAACGAAAAATAAGACATTTAGAGGGTTTATATTTTAGTCTGGTCTTTTTTGTCACCAATATTGTGTTCGTATATTCATAGTTAGTCTTTAATGACATTGACGTCGTCTCATCATGGTCTGAAAATAAATCTTGTTGAAGATATTTAGTCACAGTTTTTGTTAATGACATTTACACTGCTGCACATTTGATGGGTATCACAGATTAAATGCTGGGCGTTGCAAAAATCTAAATCAATCAAGAATGTGACGTGTGCTGGTGGGAACACCAATGGAGCAGTGCAGGTTTTAGCTCCCCGTCTTGTTGCAGGGCAGATCTGGGGCTGACTGGCAATGCCTGTTTTGCACTGAGGTTTATATGCACACAACCTGTGATCTGAAGCCAGCAACTATCCAACCAGCCACCTCCACCTCCCTCTCCCTCTGTAAACAGCAGTAATCTGCAGTCCAGCTGCAGCTCAGGGACAGTGGTGGGAGTCAGGGGCACGAGGCGGCCATGGAGCCTCTAGGCTGTAGCCAAGGGGAGATGGGAGAATGTAGAATAATAATAGGCTAATAATTAAAACACATTCACAATCTGCCTGCACTTATTATTGTGATCAACATTGTTTTGCCTCCTCACAGCTGGCCCTGTCAGTGGCTGCTTTACAGTAGGCTCTAGTGCCATCATTGTTTACCAGAACAATAGACATCGGTACACATTAGAGTGCTTCCCCACGTGCAATACATTAACAGCATTCCACTTCTACTTGCCCCTTTTGCTATCCAAGAAAGACCCGACAGCACTGACTAGACTGCGCCATAAAACATGTGAGGCGGGGGGAGGACCACCTACGTAGCGAGGCCCGTTTAGTGGTCGTTTTCTACCGCCTCCCCACCCTCCCCTGGTTAGTGGGTATTACAGGCTTCAGCCCTCGCTGATGTCTGTGGAAACAAGACAAGGTAGAAAACAACTATGAAAATATTGATCCAAGTGGTTTGATGGAAGAGGAAGATTTAGTGATAGCGCTGTGTTTATGTGGGGCAATGATGAAGGCTTGGACACCTGCAGGTTTACAAGAACAACCATTAAACACCGGTGCTATTACAAACGGCTGTTAGTGATGTAACATTATGTTTGGGCCCATTCTGTTTTTTGGTTTTATTTCCTGTGGCTGAATATAGATTAATCGCTGATGAAGATCTTTTGTTAATTCACTGTGTTGTAGAGGCAGCTGTGGCCTCAGTAAACCAGAATGCAATGCACATGTTGCTTTGAGTAAGAATCACAGCTTTCACCCGGAAAAACAATCTCCTCACACCGTCACACTACGAGTTTGGGGATTTTAGCAACCTGAGCAATTTAGATTTTACAAATTAAAGCTGCACTACTCAATATTTTAGAAAAAAATGCCACTCATAGTGATGGACCCACAGGGAATTAGCACGCAACTTGAGCTCCTGTCAGTTGTACGGAATTTTTTTACGTCTCTCAGCTGGTTGTTTTACGACACAAGGCAACTTGAGTGTTTTGGTTCAGTCTCTTCGCTATAATCAACCCTGTTTCCAGCCAAAGGCAGCAACAATGTGCTACCTGCCTGGCATCAAACAGCAGACGGACAAAGTTAGAGACTATAGCTGGTGAAAACAGTGGAGCATTTAGCAGCTTAAGAGCTACATATTTCCCTCAGGAGTAGGTAGAGACCAAAAACAGAGCAAAGAGGAGAGTAAACAGGACTTCACCAGGTGGACAGAAAAACAGCACCAAATGAATGCTAATGTTTCTCTGTGTCTGCTAGATGTGTACCGTCAATGGGCAACAGTTTTTTAAGTTTAGTTCGTTCCACTGCCCATTAGTGGCCAAAATATGAATTAAAGCAGCTTTGAAGATACATAGTTAACTTCTACAGACTGATACCATAATTAGATAATATCAACGTAACTCTAATAGTAGGCTCATCTCATTTAGCTTTTTCAGACTAAGAAAGTATATTTGTATTCCTGCCAAATGCTCTTAGAATAGCAGTTAGACAAGCATGGTAATATAAAATATAATTTACCGATATTTATATTTAAATATGGAAAAAATCCTGGAGACTGGAAAAAATATCTTGATTCACGTCAATGCCACTTCTTGACTTCCAGGTAAGCCGTGATATCTGCACCGTCCTCGCTCGCCCTGGACAGCGTCTCCGGTGGGAGACGCAGCCAATCCCGTCTCTGTGGGAACCCAGCCAGTGGCGACCCACATTCCAAGAGATAACAGTATGGAAAACAGACTGCGATAGCACTCCATAACAAACCTGATAACACACTATAAATACAAGACTTCAAGACGGCTTGATTCCATCAAAACGCTGAATATTTGCCTTTGAGCGCTGCACTGACAGCTAAGCTGAATTAGTACAGTGACAAAAGGCATCCATCATAATTATAGCATGAGCCTTTAAGTTTACACCCACATGCTGACTTGTTTGTAGAGCGAAGATGTTCCATTTGTCATGTCGGTCTAATAGGCTACCATGTAGGAGGGAGCGTGTTGTTTAAATACACTTCTACATAGAACTCACACACAGACTGACTTCAGGAGTTCAAGCTAGGTGCCAAGTCCAAGCTGGCAAACGTAACGCTGCAGCCAGTGCCCACGTGATGAAAAAAGCATTTCCTTAAACAGCGTGTCGGTCCCCATCGGGCCCGAACGCTGCTCCTTATTTGGGGGGGAGAATTGGATCAGCTGTGATCCACGGCTCCGCTAAGTTAGGAAACGATGGGAGTTTGTTGTCCCAGAGGTGGAGAGGAAATTATACTAATAAATTGCTCTGGGACAAACAGTGCGGAGTGATGTCTCAAACGCTGCAGCCCGTGCATGCTGGAGTAAACTGTAAAGTGCGTCTCAGGGTAGCAATCTGAAGTGGGATGTTTGGTCTAGCCCGAACGTGAGCCCACACTGCCCTGCCTCTCTGTCCGTCTAACGAGCAGCCAGGAAGTCATGTGAATGGGGCTCTGTTGAGTCTCTGTGGGGGCTGGATGAAGGTCAGATAGTAGTGAAGGTAGGGGTCAAGGGTTAATCTCAGAGGGCTGGGCGGTCACTTTCATGGGTCAGGGCTCAGAGGCTCTCCAGGCCTCGTAGGGTGGTGGTGGTGGGGACGAACCCTGAGAGATCAGGGTCACCAGTTTGTGTTCTTGCACAACAGCACACTTTACACTAATCCGGGCATCTAATCAGAGAAACAAACAAACAGGACCTCCGGAGAGAGAAATACGCCTTTCGTACATTTTGTGTTCTACATGGAAATCGAGATGAGATTTTTGGGAGAATCTCCCGGAGCACATAAGAGAAAAATAACAAACTCAGGTTTCAGAACTCAGCTGGCAGCAGACGAGACCTTCAGCTGAAACCTCTCATCACCGACTGGAAGACTGGAAGACATGCAGCTAAATGCAGAGAGCGACATGGAAAGGTATGATTAAGTCCTGATTACACAGAGCAGGTATGGCCACACACACACACACACACACACACACACACACACACACACACACACACACACACACACACACACACACACACACACACACACACATACAGGTGGATATGTAATAGGTGGACTTTTTCGCCATACAGGCCCGGTTGTGGTTTGGATGGACTACCCTTTCCTGAGGTCCCACAGCTTTGGCAGTTAGATTAAAACACTTCAAAAAATCTGAAAAAAATTCAGCTCACTTTAGATTTCAGATACAACCTACGCAACTTCATACACAGCAACCTAATTATATTGTGGTATAGGCAGACAGTTCTATTTTGACAAAAGTGTGACTTATAAGGACCAAAAAAACACTGTTGGGTCTTTAAAGGGACAATGATCCCGCCCTCCTCATTAACATAAATACACTAACCTGACAGGACACAGCATTACTGGAACAGTCAATTTAATATCAAAATTAATCTTAATGGATGACCAAATTGGAGGCATGCAAGTTGGCCCCCTCCAGAGTGAGACAGTATGTGTGTAGATATATCTATCTATCTACACAGAGAGAATCAGCGAGTGCCTGAACAACCTGGCTTCAATCTCTGGCTTTCATTTAACATGAAAAAAACAACAAAGAGCTGGGGCGCTTTATCATTCAGTCAAGTTTATTAAGTTGAAACTCAGCCAACGAGGAACCAGACTAAATTTGTTTTGTACACAACTCTTGTTTGACATACAAACAACCGAAGAGAAAGAGAGAGAGAGACAGAGAGCGAGACAGAGACACAGCGAGAGAGAGAGACACAGAGAGACATAAAGACAGCGAGACAGACAGAGAGAGACACAGAGGGACACAAAGACAGCGAGAGACAGACAGAGACACACAAAGACAGCGAGAGACAGACAGAGACACAGCGAGAGAGAGACAGACAGAGACACAAAGACAGCGAGAGAGGGACACAAAGACAGCGAGAGACAGACACAGACAGAGACACAAAGACAGCGAGAGAGAGACAGACAGAGACACAAAGACAGCGAGAGAGAGACAGACAGAGACACAAAGACAGCGAGAGAGAGACAGACAGAGGGACACAAAGACAGCGAGAGAGACACAGAGGGACACAAAGACAGCGAGAGAGAGAGATACACACAGAGAGATGAGTAGAACATACACAATGCAAAAGAGAACATATGAACATTAACTTTCTTGCCAAAAAAATAAAATAAAAACAAATGTTTGTTTACAGCTTCTGTGACTGTCTTTTTTCAGCTGTTCCCCGATTCCGAACGAAGTCTCTGACATTTTGCACAGTTCTTTGTTCCAAGACTGGTCCTTCCACCAACTTGCAGTGACTGCATTCGTTCTTGGTGGCCAGGTGACCTTCATGAATGTGATATTTGAAGTGCCGCATTACCGCTGCAACCTCAGCCTTGGACCACGCTTTCTTTGTCCGTCTTCTGGACCCAGCATCTTTTTTATTTGGGTCATTCTCAGCTGTCTCAATCTTGACAGTCCAGTCACTCTCAGCTCTCTCCATTTGCTCACTCTCAGTCATCTGTAGCAGATAAAAAATGAGAAGCACAATGAATAGAGAGAAACTGGAAATGTACCATTACAGAGAATATTTGGGGTTTTAATGAGAGAAACAATCCTACTGTTGCTAAAACTTTGTTTTGAACCTAACTAATTTGTGGCCCCACAAGTTTCCAGGGGCATTTCCTTATCAAGACCCTGCAAAAAAGGTATTATCATATATATCTTGAAGACTGGGTGCTTCTTGTGTAACATTATGTGGAAGTTATGACTCTGTTTTTGCCTTTATAGTTCTTATATAAGCTATGATTGATAAGTTAAACCGACGTACAGATAACATGCAGGTTGTGTAAATATTCTTAAAAACCAAAGTGCTTGATACACACACAATACTGACTTACACTTGGAAAAGCATTTAATGAGACGGCTGTCCCTATAAAACATATGACACACAGGCAGCTGTACACACACACACTATCAACATATTGGTAGATTTAGACTGTCTCATGTCCTCACATACCACTGTTCCTATACACCATAAGAGGCAACTACACACACACACACACACACCAAGTAGATTTATAGAATGTCGATTCTAATTCTGAATGTCTAATGTCCTTACATACCACTGTCCCTATACACCATATGAGGCAACTGCGCACACACACACACACACCAATGAAACATGATTTAATGTTTTTTCACAAGTAATGTAATTAAACTTAATTTTAGACTTTGTTTACCTTTTCAACCCTGTTGAGGGGACCAAGTTGTGGACATGTTTTATTCAGGCCATCCACAGAGGTCTCAATCTTGTCAGTCCCATCACTCTCAGCAGTCTCAATCAGCTCACTCTCAGTTATCATCTGTAGCAGATAAAAAAGGAGAAGCACAATGAATAGAGAGAAACTGGAAATGTACCATTACAGAGAATATTTTGGGTTTTAATGAGAGAAACAATCCTACTGTTGCTAAAACTTTGTTTTGAACCTAACTAATTTGTGGCCCCACAAGTTTCCAGGGGCATTTCCTTATCAAGACCCTGCAAAAAAGGTATTATCATATATATCTTGAAGACTGGGTGCTTCTTGTGTAACATTATGTGGAAGTTATGACTGTGTTTTTGCCTTTATAGTTCTTATATAAGCTACGATTGATAAGTTAAACAGACATACAGATCACATGCAGGTTGTGTATTATTCTTAAAAACCAAAGTGCTTGATACACACACAATACTGACTTACACTTGGAAAAGCATTTAATGAGACGGCTGTCCCTATAAAACATATGACACACAGGCAGCTGTACACACACACACTATCAACATATTGGTAGATTTAGACTGTCTCATGTCCTCACATACCACTGTTCCTATACACCATAAGAGGCAACTACACACACACACACACACACCAAGTAGATTTATAGAATGTCGATTCTAATTCTGAATGTCTAATGTCCTTACATACCACTGTCCCTATACACCATATGAGGCAACTGCGCACACACACACACACACCAATGAAACATGATTTAATGTTTTTTCACAAGTAATGTAATTAAACTTAATTTTAGACTTTGTTTACCTTTTCAACCCTGTTGAGGGGACCAAGTTGTGGACATGTTTTATTCAGGCCATCCACAGAGGTCTCAATCTTGTCAGTCCCATCACTCTCAGCAGTCTCAATCAGCTCACTCTCAGTTATCATCTGTAGCAGATAAAAAAGGAGAAGCACAATGAATAGAGAGAAACTGGAAATGTACCATTACAGAGAATATTTTGGGTTTTAATGAGAGAAACAATCCTACTGTTGCTAAAACTTTGTTTTGAACCTAACTAATTTGTGGCCCCACAAGTTTCCAGGGGCATTTCCTTATCAAGACCCTGCAAAAAAGGTATTATCATATATATCTTGAAGACTGGGTGCTTCTTGTGTAACATTATGTGGAAGTTATGACTGTGTTTTTGCCTTTATAGTTCTTATATAAGCTACGATTGATAAGTTAAACAGACATACAGATCACATGCAGGTTGTGTATTATTCTTAAAAACCAAAGTGCTTGATACACACACAATACTGACTTACACTTGGAAAAGCATTTAATGAGACAGCTGTCCCTATAAAACATATGACACACAGGCAGCTGTACACACACACTATCAACATATTGGTAGATTTAGACTGTCTCATGTCCTCACATACCACTGTTCCTATACACCATAAGAGGCAACTACACACACACACACACACACACACACCAAGTAGATTTATAGAATGTCGATTCTAATTCTGAATGTCTAATGTCCTTACATACCACTGTCCCTATACACCATATGAGGCAACTACACACACACACACACACCAAGTAGATTTAGAGACTGTCGATTCTGATTATAATTCTGAATGTCTAATGTCCTTACATACCACTGTCCCTATACACCATATGAGGCAACTGCGCACACACACACACAAATGAAACATGATTTAATGTTTTTTCACAAGTAATGTAATTAAACTTAATTTTAGACTTTGTTTACCTTTTCAACCCTGTTGAGGGGACCAAGTTGTGGACATGTTTTATTCAGGCCATCCACAGAGGTCTCAATCTTGTCAGTCCCATCACTCTCAGCAGTCTCAATCAGCTCACTCTCAGTTATCATCTGTAGCAGATAAAAAAGGAGAAGCACAATGAATAGAGAGAAACTGGAAATGTACCATTACAGAGAATATTTTGGGTTTTAATGAGAGAAACAATCCTACTGTTGCTAAAACTTAGTTTTGAACCTAACTAATTTGTGGCCCCACAAGTTTCCAGGGGCATTTCCTTATCAAGACCCTGCAAAAAAGGTATTATCATATATATCTTGAAGACTGGGTGCTTCTTGTGTAACATTATGTGGAAGTTATGACTGTGTTTTTGCCTTTATAGTTCTTATATAAGCTACGATTGATAAGTTAAACAGACATACAGATCACATGCAGGTTGTGTAAATATTCTTAAAAACCAAAGTGCTTGATACACACACAATACTGACTTACACTTGGAAAAGCATTTAATGAGACGGCTGTCCCTATAAAACATATAACACACAGGCAGCTGCACACACACCATCAACATATTGGTAGATTTAGACAATGTCTCATGTCCTCACATACCACTGTCCCTATAAACCACAAGAGGCAACTACACACACACACACACACCAAGTACATTTAGAGAATGTCGATTCTGATTCTAATTCTGAATGTCTAATGTCCTTACATACCACTGTCCCTATACACCATAAGAGGCAACTACACACACACACACAGTACATTTAGAGACTGTCGATTCTGATTATAATTCTGAATGTCTAATGTCCTTACATACCACTGTCCCTATACACCATATGAGGCAACTGCGCACACACACACACAAATGAAACATGATTTAATGTTTTTTCACAAGTAATGTAATTAAACTTAATTTTAGACTTTGTTTACCTTTTCAACCCTGTTGAGGGGACCAAGTTGTGGACATGTTTTATTCAGGCCATCCACAGAGGTCTCAATCTTGTCAGTCCCATCACTCTCAGCAGTCTCAATCAGCTCACTCTCAGTTATCATCTGTAGCAGATAAAAAAGGAGAAGCACAATGAATAGAGAGAAACTGGAAATGTACCATTACAGAGAATATTTTGGGTTTTAATGAGAGAAACAATCCTACTGTTGCTAAAACTTAGTTTTGAACCTAACTAATTTGTGGCCCCACAAGTTTCCAGGGGCATTTCCTTATCAAGACCCTGCAAAAAAGGTATTATCATATATATCTTGAAGACTGGGTGCTTCTTGTGTAACATTATGTGGAAGTTATGACTGTGTTTTTGCCTTTATAGTTCTTATATAAGCTACGATTGATAAGTTAAACAGACATACAGATCACATGCAGGTTGTGTAAATATTCTTAAAAACCAAAGTGCTTGATACACACACAATACTGACTTACACTTGGAAAAGCATTTAATGAGACGGCTGTCCCTATAAAACATATAACACACAGGCAGCTGCACACACACCATCAACATATTGGTAGATTTAGACAATGTCTCATGTCCTCACATACCACTGTCCCTATAAACCACAAGAGGCAACTACACACACACACACACACCAAGTACATTTAGAGAATGTCGATTCTGATTCTAATTCTGAATGTCTAATGTCCTTACATACCACTGTCCCTATACACCATAAGAGGCAACTACACACACACACACAGTACATTTAGAGAATGTCGATTCTGATTATAATTCTGAATGTCTAATGTCCTTACATACCACTGTCCCTATACACCATATGAGGCAACTGCGCACACACACACACAAATGAAACATGATTTAATGTTTTTTCACAAGGAATGTAATTAAACCTAATTTTAGACTTCGTTTACCTTTTCAACCCTGTTGAGGGGACCAAGTTGTGGACATGTTTGATTCAGGCCATCCACAGAGGTCTCAATCTTGTCAGTCTCGTCACTCTGAGCAGTCTCAATCAGCTCACTCTGTCATCATCTGTAGCAGATAAAAAGGGGAGGAAAGGGAAAATGAATAGAGAGGATCTGGGAATGTACCATCAAGTGTTGTAATAATAGATGATTATATCAGGGAATGATGAAGGTGAGAGCGAACACCTATTGCCGATGCCTTTGCCAGTGTAAAACTACATTTGGCTCACTTCCCTAGAGTGTATTAAATTATTACTATTATTATTATCATAATTATTGTTATTAGGCTATATTGAATTTTCCCCGTCATAGTTTCACGGCGCGATGCCCCGCATATAATTGACACTTGCCACCGACACACACACCGTCTGGTTGTAGATATAACCTATATCTAATAAATTGGGCTGTACCGAACATTTCAAAGCTTTATTCAGAATATTACCTTTTAAACCCTAGTCCTATTTTTAGGCCTCTGCTCAAAAATAGTATACCCATACTAAAAAGACTAATTCTGTAACTACAAGGTCTATTTTAATAATTTTGATGTTATAAAACATAACACTTGTGAGATTTGTTCAGATGGGTAAATATTGTGTATATGTTACTGGTTAATAGCAAATGAAGATGGCACACAGCTCAAATTGAAAATTTTCAGATTCGTCTGAAAAAAAGGCACTTTTATTGGTATTATGTCTTGAAATGAGGCAGTGCTGACCCTAAAAAAATGTGGCTTTGATAAAGTGAAGCAGGACAAAGTTAGAGAGGTTTGAGTACAGAGAGGTCAGGCAGAATTGTCATTTTGGAACCAGCTGTTCCAGCCTGTTCCATTGTACTTTTATATACTATATAACTATATATTTCACTTGTTTTATCACTAATAGTGTTCAATCTATCCAAATACAGCAGTTTGGCATCATTTTGAACTTTCAGATGCTCTCATAGCCTGTAAATCATGGCTCCATCCTCATCTGACTGCAGGCTTCATGTGTGTATGGAGCTGTATCTCAGCTTCTGATTGGTCAATTCCAGACTATGACACCTTGTTAGATGCGGAAGGGTGTCAGGAAACCACTGGGTGTAAGCTGGTGTTGACAGAATCGTTAGCCAGTAAAAATCATAAATGCGCCGCGCGTAACCCAGCATAAAAACTGATTCGCCGAAACTGAAATTCCGTCCCCCAAGCACGGTCCCCCAAGCTTGTCTGACCCCCCTTTCTCCAGGAAACAGTTGAAAAAAGACAGGAAATACATAGCAACAGTGTATTTTAGCATGGAAAACAGAATATTCTACCTTTTCTTCATGAATCATCTCAAAGTAAGGTGCATTTTGGCTTTTTCTGCGGTGGAGCGGCTTGGTGTTGTGTTGCTTGTATCGTAATCGTATCGTAATGGTTTCACGGAGAGAAATTCTGACAATATCGCTGGACTCTGTGTCGAATGCTCGTGCTTTTTGCTCTCTTGGTTGTCCGTGTTAGCCGTTAGCCTTTTGTTAGAAGAGCTCTCCGGAGTGCATGGCTCGCCGAGTCATGGCGAAAAATACGTGATATTGTGGTAACTCTTCTTGTTGATTATATTAGTTTGTGTATAATTGTGTTTGCAGTGTGTAAAATGGTTTACATGATTAAGTTGCCCAGAATTTCTTCCTTAAGTCGGTATATAACAAATTATATTTGTTTCTGAAAAGTGCATTCTACGACGCTCTCTTCGCTAAACTGTCTCGCTCGAACCCCAAATGGTCCTCGCTCGGGCCCAGAAGGTCATTGAAATTATTATCATCATCAATAACTTACAGCAACATTTCTTGCATAAGTCCCCCTTCTATTCCAAAACACAAAGAATACGCCCGCCACCACTGGCAATCGCATCGTGTATTGCAATCTATCAGGGTGTTAATAGGATGATCTAGCAATGGAGATCATCCAACTCCAGGACCATTACAGAGAATATTTGTGGTTTGAATGAGAGAACCATCCTACTGTTGACAAAAAGAATGAGAGGAAAACTTTGTTTTGAATATAACTAGATCATTTTGGAAGATATAGACCAAAATTCAAAATCAAAACCATATACCTGACTGAAAAGGCTAAGTTTACTACAAACAAATAACTGTCCAGTTGTCAATTTCAGCCTTGTGTAATTTTGCACAACTCCAGCAACATCAAAAGATTACATGGGATGGAAAAGTTAAATTTGTTGACACCTTACACCCATATGTAGTAGGGTTGGAGGAAAGAAAAATTGATTATTAGATGCATCGCGATTCTCTCTTGAAAGAATGACTAGATGCAGAAAACTAAATTGTCAACGTTATGATAAACCTGTGACCCTGGGATGTCCGTTCCTCACCGCTGCCCCTGAATGCAACAGACGTAATACATTTGCGTCTTGATTACGTTCTAAACGAGGCTAAATACCAGCAGCGTTTTTGTGAGGGTGGCTGAGCTTGAGCAGCCGAATATGGATACAATCCGACCGGTACCCCCATGGCTTAAAAGCTAACATATGGAAGCATTTATCTTCTTCCTCCGACCAACTCGGAAAGGGCAAAGCAAATCAGAACTTTCGAGCTATGTTGAACACGTTGGAACCAAAATACAGCGTTCATCTCAATGTTTTTACAGACACAGCGATACTCTGCAACCACACGTAAGCTGAAGTCATGGAATCACTGAGGAAAGCGGGTAGGATGGTTGTAACAAACTATGCGTGACATCCATTGCCACAGAATATTGTGGATAAACGTGCACTTTATCGATGTATGTATAGTTTGTGTCAACTGTTCCACAAAGCGTTATTTAAGAGCTGAACGCTCATTGCCTATAACAAAGGGATTTGTTATTAAAGGAAAGTCTTTATTATTATTATTTTGTGAATAACAGCAGCTTTTTATGTCAAATGATTCAGAACATGCTGAATTCTGTGTTTTTACTACGAGGATGCTGCTACAGGTCCGATTTTATTGTTGGTTCTCTTTGCAAAGCTTGGAAATGTAACCCTCCATTTGACACATCTCTTCCGTTTGTTACTAATATTAAATTAAAAAAAGATAATAGAACTAAATTAATCTGTTTTTTAATTATGAATCATCATCAGATAGTCAGTGAGAAAAAATAAATCATGTATAGAAAAATGTTAATGCATAAAGAGGAATCAATAATCGTTTCATAATCGCATCGTAGCCCTCTGAATCGGACTTGAAAGTTCAGTTATATGTAGCTTCAAACCTTTTAAAACATAAAAAACGAATATGACTTACCCTTTCGTATCTTTTGAGCAGACTAGTTGATGCACCTGGAGATCTCTTTTCTTGCCGCTGACTTGCCGACACCTTTTGAGTACTCTTAGAAGGCTCTGATGTGGGTGGACCCTCACCATGCTCCCCCTCCGAAGACTTTCCTTCAGATTTCTGAAGATATTAAAAACATCAAACCAACGGGATCAAGTAAAAACTGAATAATCAATACAGCAGAAACTTTGATATTTGTATGTATCAGCATCCCCCCCCCCCCCCCCTATCAACTAACAATGTCAAAAAATGTAAAATCAAAGGCAATGTGTCATTTAATTTAATTAGACTATGCATTGACATAATATGCATCACCATAGTTTTCCATTAAATTGGAACTCGAACATGAACACCTTAAGGCAGTCGTGTTAAAGTCTCAGTCTCCTCTCACATTCTTGCTGGCTTATTAGTTCACCTCTATATTCTAACAGAAATTCTCCTTTTCCAAATCGGTTAAGTTTATTCATACTTTAATCATGATTACAAAATCAGAACATTCAACTTACCTTTAAAGGCATTGATGTATTTGACGTCAAGTCCCACTTTGTCACCTCCAGTATCAATGCAAAATTTGGCATCATCCTTTGGATTTATGCATCTTCACTGTTGCATATTTTTTTGCTGAAATTACCAAAGAAGATGGTTGTCAGGATTATTATCTTCATTTATAGAACATGCGTCATCAGAAAACATTCTATAGCCATTTAAACCAGTAACATACTGGGATAAAATATTAAGAAAATGCATAACTGCTCCATTCATATTTTTATTTGACACTGCTTCACAGGTTTACATTTTAAGAATATCTTTAGACTATCTAAGATTAACTGTAGAAGTTAAGTAAGTCCCTTGCTTCGTTTGTTTCTTCCAAAACTGTCTAGATCCCTCTCCTCATCCTCTCTGCAGGAACACAGTAAACACACTATCAACATTAGCTTTAAGGGTAGCGCTAGCGGCTAAGGGAGCTAGCTGCAGGTGATCCGGTCAAGACTGGAGGAGATGAGACAGTCTGATGTAAGCTACGATGGCATGCTAACGCTAACCTTTTAATTTGTGTCAAGCCACATAGTGTGTTCGCTACCGCTAGCTCGTCCGCTAGCTAGCTACCGTTAGCTCGTTCGCTAGCTAGCGACCGTTAGCTCGTTCGCTAGCTAGCGAACGTTAGCTCGTTCGCTAGCTAGCTAACGTTAGCTCGTTCGCTCGCTAGCTACCGCTAGCTCGTTCGCTAGCTAGCTAACGTTAGCTTAACACACCATGTGGCTCGACACTGGCCTTAACAATGACAAAGCATGCCATCATAGCTCACCTCACACTGTCTCATCTCCTCCAGTTTTAACCGAGTCACCTGCAGCTAGCTCCGTTTTATACTTACAAATATAAATGCTTACCTGGTGGTGCTTAATCCTGCATGAGTCCATACACTTGTGTTCCATGCCTGTCTCCGTGTTTAAAGAGCTGAGGGGGGCGTGGACTTGAATTCTCACTAGCTACCTCCCACAGGCATAAACTGGCCAGTCTGAGCTCCATGGACTGACGTCATTACGTCCCCTCCGACGCCCCTCCGACGTCCCTCCCCCGCGGGAAAACCAGCCAATCACAAGGCAGCCCGCGAAATTTTAACCGTGTGTATCAAAATGTGTATGAAACTGCACTGCATGGTCAAGCCACTACGCAGCGCTGTTCTATACACTGGGATACACAGAAATCAGGTCAGGTGGTAAAAAAGGACTTTCCCCGAAAAAGAGAGGGTATGTTATTTAGACACTTATAAGGCGTTTACACTCTTTGTTTTATGCGGACCTCGGCATGGTCCGCCTATACCATCTACGTCCTCATAATGCTGGTGTGTAATCAGGTGAAAAGTGCAAATATACCATATCCACCCACACACACACACACACACACACACACACACACACACACACACACACACACACACACACACACACACACACACACACACACACACACACACACACACACACACACACACACACACACACACACACACACACACACACACACACACACACACACACACACACACACACACACACACACACACACACACACACACACACACACACACACACACACACACACACACACACACACACACACACACACACACACACACACACACACACACACACACACACACACACACACACACACACACACACACACACACACACACACACACACACACACACACACACACACACACACACACACACACACACACACACACACACACACACACACACACACACACACACACACACACACACACACACACACACACACGCGCTTCTGGCCCCTGGCTGCCCGCCGCTCTAACTCTCTTCCCCCAGCACAGGAAGCCCAGCAGGCAGGCGAGCGGAGCGGCGTGCTGAGGGTCTGGTGAGAAAGCCAGAGCACGGATCAGCAGGCCCAGTCTGGACTGAACCCGCAAAGTTCACAGTGGGCAACTCTGGACTCCAAAAACAACATTGAAGGCCCGCTCCTCATCGCTCACGGCGGAGTACTTCTCCGACTTCAGTGACACGGGTCACGGGCCAGATTCTAGACGGTCGCCACATGGCGAGATGAATGGTTACGGTTCAGTGAGCCTGGTTTGCCTGAAGTCTACATTTCTGATTTGGGGTATTTTAGTCTTTAGTGTCCCTCTCTCCCCGAACCACATGCTTTCACTAAATCCAGCCATTTCTCCCGGGTCTGCTCGGCCTCTCGTATAGACCCTTTTACAGTTGGATCGCAGTTACACAGATTTCATCAGGCTCGCCAAATAAATGTGCAGAATTTCTTCCCGTCTTCTATGAAACATTTATATCTGCAGTACACCTTTGAGCCACATGAGGGAACCTGCTTCTTCGTATTGTTCTATTAACTGTAGCCTACATAGAACATGAAAGGCTAGCATGTATTCATTTTGTTTTATTCATGAGAGAGAGCGTGTTAACTCCGCCTACATGAATTCATTTGGTCTTTAAAAAACGTTAAGGTGTAAATGTTTGCAATAAAAAAGTTGTGATTTATCAAAAAGATATCTCTTTGAGACGGCTGGTTTATCTATTATAGATAGTTTAAGATGATGAGGAACGTTTACATTCACGCACAGAATTGCTCTTCTCACGAGTTATAGATTTATAGAATAGACATTTTTAAGTACGTACTCATCTGTTTTTACTAATGTTAAAGCGCAGACTCTCAAATTTACAAAAACAAAAGTATTACTAAAAAAAGGAACACCATCATCTTAGAAGTGAAAACATTTCAATTTGTATCAACTCAACTAATACAGGGAATGCCATCTTAATTCAAAGACTAGTCATATGGCTTTAAAATAGTAAATGGTGAGATGATATACATGTAGGCCAGGATTAGCTTCAGCTATATCTGATGTAATATATGTGCAAAGCTCAAGGTTTTGGGCTTTTATAGATTTTCACCAAAAATAAATTGCCCAGAATTTAAAGCAGCACTAATCTAATTGTTTTAAATAACAATGGATCCAAGGACTATGTAATGTGAAAGGTATTGCCATTAGTACCCAACTCTGCAGTTCCCTCAATACAACGGTGTATTAGCAGCTTTCAGCTCATTGTTCTGGTTAAAACAACACAGTAAAAGGTCCTCAAACATATGTTTTATATATATCATTCTATGTAGGGAAACTAAACATGGGCACAGCTTCTACCAATCAAATGACAATGTCAACTTCAACTATAACATTGTATGTCAGTGAATGATGTTGTTGGACAAGCTTGTATGGCCAAAGCACTGGCCTTGATCACGCAGGCAGTCAAAGACAAATACAATGTATTCTGAATGCTGGGGGACAGTTACATACAAATAACTGATCCACCACACAAATGAAACAAATGTACTGCTGTCTGTAAAGTCCAAAAAGGGAGCAGTTGACCATCCCGATGAAGCTCCGAGGTCAGACTTACAAAACAGGAAGCAGCCAGCAAGGCTGATCCAGTAAAGCTGCTTTAAGGATCTAATGCTAACAGTAGTCCACTTTTTGTTCTCTAAAAGGTCTTTCTTACTGTGGATAATACTTTTCACAGATTTTGACAAAAGGCTGATTTAAGTGTCCATGTTCTAGTCGACCAGTCTGACCCCAACATTAAACCTCCTCTTCACGACTTCACAAGACTAGTAAAAGTGCAGGTTTCACACCCGCTACCCATCTTACTAAGAGCATCCACTCCTCCCTCCTCACTTCTTCCTCCTGTGACGTACAAAGTGGTTATTGATATTTACTGTTGGGAGCCAGACGGCAGTGTCACCTCCTTGTGTTTGAGTTCAGGGAGAGGACACATTCTTCCGCTAGCCGGCCCAGACAACCCACTGCACTACCTGAAAAGACTCTTTAGTCTTTACTCTCAACTGCGGTCTCGGTCTCGGTCTCTCGGTCTCGGTCTCGGTCTCTCGGTCTCGGTCTCGGTCTCTCGGTCTCGGTCTCGGTCTCGGTCCTTTAGCAAACGTTTCTGCAAACGGATACGTTTGATGTTTAGGTCTTTGCATTGGGTCAGAGCAAGAGATGTAATAAATCGAGGAATCAAGTTACGGGTGATAGTAGTAGTGGATGGGTCAAACAATTCCACGACTTTCACCCAGGAGACTACTGTTCATGTCCCATGTAAAACCACAAATAAACGATGACTTTACGTTTGTTGCACAACATTTGTATGCTTCTTCCGTACCGTTAGGTAAGAAAGTCCACAAAGGGCAGTTGTTATCTATTTGCGTGACGTGGTTACGTTGTGGCATTGCTTTGTTACGTGATGTTGTTACGTTGAGCTGTTAGGTTGCGTTGTCACGTTATTACTTTAACGAACCATGATGTAAACCTAACCAATCGTTTCCCAATGTTAACCACATGTCATTATGCATTTCTGCAAGCGTGATACGAGGCCGAGATGAAACATATTCATGAAACGTATATTTGGTTCAGAAATGTCCACATCCAACGTATCCCGTGGTTTGCAGCAATATACAATATTGTTATACAAAGTGTTTGACTGGTTTACCTTCACTGTAATCTTTCTCCTTTCTTACGGTCAGCTCAATCTCTAGCTCCTACTCTGTCTCCATGATCGTACCTGGCTTGTCATCACATTGCTCAGAGTTATTTTTTTTTATCTCTGGATGTCTTCGATAGCCAGATGAAATTAAAAGAAAAGACGTCTATTTCTTCTTTCTCCCGGCACACACCCATGTTTTCATTTGCAGCTCAGGGCGGAGAGAGCAGGAGTTGGCCAGACAGCAGGGGTGGGTTTCATGGTGCACTAAGGCCTCGGAGTTGTCCTCTCTTCACTTCCTGATAATAGCTCATTGCAGCGCAGTCATACATTCTCCCGACTACAGATGACGGAGAAGATGACTGTCTGCCAAAGTGCTGTTGCACCCTGAGGATCCCTTTCCTGTTTGTAATATACGTATATCAGTAAGGATAGAATCCCTTTTGCAGATCCAATACATCAGACCGCGGTCCGGATCCGGACCCAGACACCGTTGTATCCGGACCCAGGACCTAAAACCGATTTTATTTTGACGGAGCGTTTCTATTTTAACCGGCGCACCTTTTTTCAGCCTTCACGGCACTTGTTCAGCGGTGCAAGAAACACACCGACCAATGCGTGTAAATCACATCACGTGATGCAGCTCAGCCAATCAAAAACGGGTATTCTGACAAGTTTCCTGACTCGAGTGAGATGTTCACACACCGTGACACACGGGGGAGAGACGAGGGAAGAGAATGAAGACTACATCAAATTCGTGAGTCATAGAAGTTATTTCACATGACGTTCTCCAAAAAGAGAAGAGTGTTCAGAGAGACCAGAGACTTTAACCAGCAATGAACAGACTCATTCTTCCACGGGCAGTTTAACACCAGTACGTCTCACATGTTCAGAGACCGTGACGATTATTCAAAGCGGTAATGTGAAGCGTCACTACGACACAAAGCACAACTCTTTTGAGCAAACGTACCGACTCACATCTGAAATGAAGTTACAGAAAATAAAGCTAAGAGCCCAATATGATCAGAATCTAACACTTTAATTCACTGTTCAATGATGTTGCCAGAGAGAATAGAGCTGAAACAAGAGGTTTAATAACCACAGATAAAGTCCATGCTCACTAGTTTATCTTATTAGAAGATGAGAAAAATATAATATTGTGGCTTTTGATTGACATCACTTCACACCTGAATGAAGTGAATTTAAAGCTGCAGGACAATTCAGGGAAATACATTTTTAATAATAAATGAATTACTTTATTTTAAGATGCACATCTTTCAAAAGCTTTCTGTTTAATCAGTTATTCTTTAATCCATTGAAATGAGAAGAACATTTATTTATGTATTTCTATGTATTATTTATGATCCATCCAGTTGCATTTGAAAACACAATAATAATTGTTAAAATATAATTGATGTACTTTCTTTATTTGATTTGACAGTTGTTGACTACACAGAGACGTTGTTACTACTAGACTATTTGAATATATATGGCACTAAATAGCGCAAGTTAGATATTATTGTAATGTTCTGGACCTTTGCACGAGGAGATTTTCTCAATCTGGACCTTTTGGAATTTTAATTGAATACCCCTGCAATACATTTTAGAGCTTTTCTCAGATTATGACCTGAACAAGCAGGAACTGGAGCAGGGCCTGAGCGTAGCCTATATTTCATACGATGCTGGTTAGCACCGAGTGAATTCTCTTTTTAGCTGTGCAGCTGCCAAAATTCCATTTAGTGAGAGAAAGAGAGAGAGAGAGAGAGAGAGAGAGAGGAGTTGGTCCTTAGATTCTGTATCAATTAGTGCTTGAAAAGAAGGTTTATTCTCAAATTTTGGGAGAGAAAAAAGCAAAGAGCATCTCTGAACTCTAGAATAAAGATCTTTTCTGAACATCAATGTGGTTATTATTCAGGAGAATAGGAATCTCTCTCTATTACAGCGCAGAGAATAGGAGGCTTGAACGCATGCTCCCGGATCCAAAATATCAAAGCGTTAGCATAATTGCTATTTCAAGTAGAAGGGACCCAACTGTTTCCTCCTCTTCACACGTTTCTCGTGGAAAACTTCAAAGGCCCTCCGTCACTGTTCTTTTTATAACCCAGCAGTTAGACAAAAGGAGCAGAAACCAAACAGAGGACGTGAGCACAAAAGCAGGCCAAGCGGTCAAACGCAGAGCTACGGATCTAACAACTCTGACAGATCCATTGCGTCAGTGATTGGGTTACTCGTGGCTCGCAGATTTCCCCGAGGACGGCGAGCGAGACGGAAGAAGAGTTGTTTTGTGGGACGTATAAAATGTTGTCTTTTCCATTTTTATGTAACAGTGGCCATTATTCTGTCGGGGCTGGGAAGCCTATTAAAAGGCATGACTCAGTTGAGATTCGGCTCATCATGCAAGGGGGGTAATGGGCAAGCATTGAATGAGTGAAAGAGAGATAACGAGCAGAGGTCGTCTGGGTTAAGATGAAGATTTTGTTCACCCATCCTCTCTCAATTCGTCCTCAGCGCTTGTGGCCCCTTCAGCACAGACTCCAGACAGGACTGCAGTATTTATCCTGCTGTCACCTCTCACCTTCTCGTCGTTATCTCCCCATCCTGCCACTCTCACTCTCACTCTCCGGTAAACACTGGCCTGGACAAACAGAAGCGAGCGCTGCATTTGCTTTCATTCACAGATGGCCGTCACCCCCGCTTTCCCAATCCGACAATACACCCCACTTTTATTTTTGCTTAATTGCTTCTGGGCTCTCGTCGGAGGCAAGAGTGGAAAATTCCACAGCGTTAAGATAGCTTCACTTCTGAGCCGCCTCATTCCAAATTAAAGGCATGTGTGGAATTTCAAGGCAGAGCTCTGACATGGGAGAGACGACGATGGAGAAGAGAGCGAAGTTGTCAGAGGGAATAGAAGAGAGGAGTTCCAAGAAACAGAGTACGACCACTTCTTCCCTCTCCGGCTCCTCTCTCACCCCGTCTCCCCACGGCGAGGGCCCAAAGAATAAAGGCATTATAGAGGCTCAAGCCCGGCTGCACATGCCCCAAATGCCTATTTAATCAAAAGAAAATAAACCTGGCCAAATTCACATATTGGTGTCTGCATAAGTTAACCTGCCTCGCTGGTGGGGAATTGAAACCTGCTGTTGGAGTGTGGAGGCTTCTGGCCCGTGCCTCTTTACCCCCACGCCTGCTACCCAAACACAGCAGAGGGAGGCACGCCCTGCACTCAGCTCATACATTATGTTGGAGAAAATGTGGCTCTTGATTCACATTCTTATCGGAGACCATTTTGAATAAATAGCTTTATAAAATTGCCTTTCTTTCCACACCCGTGCATGAGGAAGGATAATGAAATATGATAAGAAAAATGTATTTATTTTGGGTGTTCCGTGCTCTGAAATAAGCAAATGTTTTTCCTGATGTAGCAATTGAGCTTTGAGTGCACTCCAATATCAAGAGATGAACCGCTTCCCAAGGACTCCTATCTGCTTCCACATCAGCTGAATTCGTACAAACTCTCCATCCCCGACACAACAGCTTTTGGGGCTTTCTCCGAACCACAACACAGCTCTTGTTACAGAGTATTTGAGGCTGGATTTTTGCGGAGAAGGGCCTCCGTCCAGGAAAAAAGGATCAACATCACGCTGCTCTCCTCGCCCGCAAGGCCTCTTCCTCTCCTCCTTGCTCCATCATCCCAGACGGGGCTATCGTGTTACCATAATGAATCCCTTTAGAGGAAAGGCCCGTCTCTCCCGGGCCCCCAGTCAAACTCCGATCCCGCCTCTCACTTCTCCTCTAATGTCTGTCCCTCTTCTTTTCAAGGAGATGACCTCTAATGAACTCCACTCCGGCAGCAGCGGAAACACAACACACACACACACACACACACACACACACACACACACACACACACACACACACACACACACACACACACACACACACACACACACACACACACACACACACACACACACACACACACACACACACACACACACACACACACACACACACACACACACACACACACACACACACACACACACACACACACACACACACACACACACACACACACACACACACACACACACACACACACACACAATGATGCTCTATTTCAGGGGCCCTTTCGAACGGATGATGGGGTGATGGGATGCATCCTCGTGCAAAGGGCTACTGGGCCAGGAGGTATTAGACATGCAAAACCGAAACATAACTTAAAGCCAAGGACTGAAATGGACAATAATAGGTTGGTTAATAGGTTTGCTTGACATGAAAGCCCCAGGGAGCTCGACCCTCATAACCTTCCTCGATGTGACCTATTGACGTTGCTTGAGGGGAGCATGCAAGGCCAAATAATGCACGAGATTGATTGCTACCATTATACATCTCAGCGCATGGACTGAAAGGTAAAAGTAGTATAGTATAGTGACATCACAGCGATTATATTGAGCACATAAAACACCGAGTGATTCACTGCTGAGGCATAATCTTTAAAAAGCAATGTTCCTGCACTTGCTTCTGAACTGTTGCTTATTGCAGGGCATCTTTACACACCTCAGGTAGTTGAAGGAATAGTTGACCTTCCAAAAATCTGCTCCGTTTAACAGTCGATAATACTTTAAAGGCAGATATCAATGTCTCCACCGATAGTAGCATGTACTGACTTTGCAATGCAGAATATTAGTTGTACCGCATGTCATTTATTTTTACATTCAATGGTTCTATTGAGGCTTGTGAATGAAGATTTGAATGTCTTTCTACATATTTAATGAATACACAAAATAAATAAATGGGATTAACAGAGGTAGGCTTTTATATTTAATCAAACTTCTTTAATTAATAGGAGTCAGTAATACGGATTTCACCAGAGTGAAATTGTTGTTTTTAGGATTGAAGCAGAATAGTTTGTTAGATTAAAACATTTTGGAAATGACTGCATCGATCTGTTATGAATACAGACTTTTGGACTTATTGACTGGAGTAATTGAAAAGTTTGGAGCACACGAGTCAAAAACAATGCCACAGCCACCACTGACATACTAATCGTATTAGTGGAGCCTGAAGTTTATATCTGCAACGATGCTGAAATACCGGCCATCAGAACGAATTGATACGCAAAAAACAAAAGCTGTGCCTCAATCAAATATTGATTTAGAAATTGTGTGTCACCGTTATGAATGAAGCTTCGAAGCATCTATTTTGGACAGCAGATCAGTTTAGAGTGATTGGCATGACCCTCACTTTTTACACTCAGCCCTCTTCTCCTCCATACGTAAAGAAACTCTCTAATGACTGTCATTCCCATTTCTTGGAAGGTATTCAAGGAAATGGAAAAGTGCAAAAGTCACATTTTCCAGGGCTGACTAATCGTTTGGTTGATGGAAATCTGCTGCATGCCATGAAAGATTATTAACCAATTTCCAAAGGTACATATCTATTCCTTGATGATAGCAGCTGGAAGTTATGATTTGTGTGCTGTACTCCCACATTTTAGAGCATTCAGCTCTTTATTTTGGTTTCATGGCTGTTTTGGCATTTCAGCTAAAACGCTCTGATAAACCCACCGTAAACTACCTACGAAGCATCAACTGTTCATTTGTAGATGGAAAAAGTTGGCAACTATGTCTAAGATTTAAAAAAATCGAATTGAATAGATTTCTCACGGAACAGTCCGGAGGACAATGAGAAAGGGCAGAAAGCAACACACAGACACCAATTTCACCAAAAAACTAATTCATCAGAATTATTTTGGAAGCTATAGTCTACTAGAATTCTACACAAAGGCTTTGATGAAGTGAACCACCTCGTGCTTTCTGTGGACTTTTGACGGTCAGCTTGCCTAGGTAATTATTACCCCCAGCTAGAAATCAAGGAATCAAGAGAAACCAAGTAAACAAGGCACATTGACAGAAAATGGATACATAAAAAGCATACAAGTCAATCAGTCTGGTCAGCCAGCCAGTCTCCCATGTAAGTGGGCCGCTACAGATGCTCTCTAATGAGCTGGGAGTCTCTGATCCAGCGGACCTCGCCACATTCCACTGGCTCTAATAAGACCATGTCCCGCTCTGTGAGCTGATAGCGGCTTCATTAACCACACTATGAACCTGCACAGGAAGTCGATAGGGGGTTTATTAGGGTTTTATTACGCAAGAGGAACCAGGGCCAGTTTAATTGGAGCCACCGAGGAAGGTGGGGCGAGAGGGGGCGAGGCGGTAAACTGCGTTTCATCTCTCTTTTTTTCCGCTATTCTCCCTGATCTTGAGGAAATCAGAGGTGGAGGCGAAGGGAGAGATGAATGGAAATGTGCCGCAAAAATAGGATAATACTCCTGAGGATGGGTTTATGTTTGTTCCCTTTCTCTCATTGCTGCACAGCTAACCTCAATCCTGTTGTGCCGATGGCAGGCATCAGGAGCTGTTTGAGGCGAGGAGTTGTGATGTCTGACAGAAGCAGGCATGGGAGGTATTCTCAGATGTTTTAGGAATTTGGGTTGATTCTAAGTATGGATACCTCCGCAGTTAGTTCAGGGCCTATATTTATCCAACCTCTCAGTGTAGATTTTTCATGTCAGAGTGCAAGAGGTGATACAAGATATGCACTCCCAATTTTAGCTGCAGAGATAAATATGAGGTGTAGACCTTGTTCTCTGTGGCAACAGACACTCGTAGCGATGCTGTCATGAGGGAGGTACAGTACTATTACCATATTTTTGCATTTTCTTTGAACAAAAATCTGATTCCCCACTCATGATGCACACATCTGGATGAGTTCATGTGACATTGTGGGGGCGGGAGTGAGCGCTGGGTCCCATGGACTGAACACAGATACAATACTGATCTATGTGTGCCTGCCAGCAGAGCCACTCGGAGCTCACACTGAAACACAGAGCTGCCTTTGTGGCTTCCACCCTCACACACATATTGTCCTGAACCAAGCCCACCAAGTGAAGTGCTTGTTTCCAGCCTTCCCTTGTAGCATCTCCACCTTCCAAGATCATTGTCTAACAATACCTTACAGAGCCAATATGCAGTAATGTTGTCAAAATGTTGTTAAAACCAGACCCGACTTGTCATTTATATTGCCATAGAAATGTATAATTTCAGAGAAATCATCATGTTAATCGTGAAGTTTCAATGAAATACAGCTTAAAACCATACAGACAACTACAAAGCTACAGCAAGACAGCCAAGAGTTAGCTCGGGTAGCCAAAGCTAGCCTTGACGAAAGCTGGTTGTGTGCACCAAGAAACTTGCATCGACACTTTGTGCTTGTTGTGTTAACTTCACCAAATGTCCAGAATCATATTCTACAGACAAAAAGATCTTATGTCCTTCATACATTGTTGTTCCACGACCAAGTGGTCTTTACATGAAAACGTTAGCTCATGGTTATGTCTACGCTAACACCTGTTTAAGCTAGTTCAGGTTGAATGTGGGCAATTAAAACACTGGTTGAGCTCAGGATGCACTACAGAACATCTTGGTAGTTGAGTATCCTACATATATAAGGCAGCATAAATAAAAAGAGCCTAGCTAGTCCTGCTGAAAAGGTAACTAAGCAGAGTAGGATTGGCTGCCCCCTCATCTTTTGACTGACGACCTGGTGTTGTATGTTTCTGCAAACCACAGAATACGTTGAATGACGTTTCTGAAACAAAAATACGTAAATACTTTTCACATCAGCATCGCATCACACTTGCAGAAATGCACAATGCCATGTGGTCAACGATTGGTTTGGTTTAGACAACAAAACTACTTTGTTAAGGTTAGAAAAAGGATAAAGGTTTCTGTTAACAGTAACGTCACTAGCGTGAACCCCCACGCTGTTCATGTCCCAGCAGCCTCCTGGGTGAAGGCCCTGTGTTTGTTTGACCCAACCACTCTTTGTAGACTCTCTCTTTATATGCTACTCATTATTATATCACAAAACTTCCAATAAAGGCGGCTCCATTTACTATGTCACTTGCTCTGCCCAAATGCAAAAACATCCACATTCAAAAAAATGAGTAAATAATTGGATAAACACATTCAACATATCCACAATTTGCAGAAACATACACTGACAACATTTTTTCTTGGCATCTGGTCCGTGTCTATTTATTTCAATTGCATGTTAAAATGCATTTCATTGTAAAAATAATGAATTATATTAATTTTGAGGTAATTATCAAATGGCAGGAGGAAAGCTGATTGAACATGTTTTGTTTGTGGATGCTGTTTTCTCTTCATATTCCAAAGATTTTCCACAGGACTATGACAATTATTTTGTGAAATGCAAATAAAGCATTATATCCATTTGTTACAGTTGAAGTATTCACCCTGAAAACTAAGCTGTAGTTACTGCTCGTGGACATCCGACCACACTGTCGCCGAGTCATTTGTGCACTTTAATCAAGTTGAGCGTGACATTTGGATGGTGATCCTTCCTCTCCCAGCTCCTAACAGCAGCCTAATGATAGGTTTGAATAAGTCCCTCTCTGTCGGGCAGCGGCAGCACAAGGCTTGTTTTCAGTCTGTCTCGTTTCATTTCCGTTGCTCTTTCTTACACACAGATCGCCAATTTGTACTTACTGGAATACAGTGAGGCGGAGAAAAAAAACACTCCAGTATTTCAGGAATTCACCAGCCACCTACAAGTGACATCTGAAATGAATTGTGCATGGAGGAGTAGAGGGAGGGAAATGTTTTCCATAGAAGTGAAATGCGTGGAGGCCGCAGTCTATATTGCATGAGCAATAACGCTGAAGGAAAACAATCTGTTACACTGGGGAAGAATGAAAATACTGCAGCTTGGATTGGAAAAATTATAGAAATTATAGAGGAGCCCCTCGTTTCTGAATATAAAAACAGAGCCTCTGAATTGTATCTTTATGATTTCCTAGAATGAATGCCATTTCGTCTGAATGGATGGAAGCCAAAGGAACCCAAACACTGAAGAGTCTGACCTGAAGGAGTATGCCGCCCATTTTATCACAACGCACTTTAGTTTTGTGCTGCATCAGCGTTCCGTGTCTGTGAACTTGCACCAAAGTTTGAACTAATAGTTGGCAGGAGCCATTCACTTTAGATGACTAAAAGATAAAATCAGGGGCTGCTCCACAGAGCTGTTGGAGCCATAAGATGCTAAGATGAGGTGTCACACCAAATAAACTGTATAGTCTGTGCTGAGTCATACAGATATCTAATCTTTCCAAAAATGATCCGCCACATTTATTGGAGTTGTTTACTACTACGCTCCACTGGTGGGAAGAGAACATCGCTCTGTGATTGATCTGCTCATAGCTCACATACATTTCTTGGCTATAAATAATAACGAGCCCAAAATGTTTGGAACCAGTGCTGTAAACTGTTCAGCAGTCAAAAGCGGATATTAATACTGTAGCCTTCATAACTTCTGAATCTAAAACACTGCTGTAGTCTGGAGTGTGAACTTGAACTGTGCATGTGTGTGTGTCTACTCAGCCAGGTCGGTCAAGTGAAGGGAGCCACGGCTGGAGCCTCTCACCCAGCTGATAAGGCCTCACTGGCTGTAGATTAAGCTCTTATAGAAAAAGGGAGGAGAAATCTGGCTGGTGAGGATGAGGAGGGAGAGGGGATGTTAGTGATCAACATTATTATCTCTGCAGCCCCAACACTACTGTCCTCTGAATAGCCTCCTTTAGGGGCCTCTGGACAGGGACCGGTTCCTACACACTGGGCTAAGCCCACTAAGGGTTGCATCAACAGTACATTTTAAGGTCCAATATTAATTTGTTTTCATGACTTTCTACAATATTTGGCAAATAAAGACAGCGTTGATAAAAATGATCTCAGTCAAAGTTCTGTGATAATTAAGAAGAGCCGCTTTCACATAGCAATTATAACAGGGCCCTGATAAAGCTGAACAGGGTCTTCGGAGTTCAAATACAACAGCGTCGTGTCGCCACTAATTTGCCAAATATTGCCCCAGTAGATCCTGGGAGGTTTCCGGGAAAGAACTGTGTAATTTGGACCTAATCTTTGCATACCTGTATACATAAAAGTCAATTAATGAATTGGAAGTGTGCAAAGTGAACACTTTATTTTCATTCTACAAGTACAACTAAGCAAATATTAGCTCTTGCACATTGTCATCACTGATGGTAGATTCATTCAATGGCTACATGTCAGTACATCAGGAAGAGCCTGAAAAATGTCGCTGTGCCTAAACGTATAGCCACCCAATCATAACTTTTAAATAATTGTTAATTAGAGTATATGTCAGGCGTCTTTTAGTCTGTCTGTAGCAGGTATATGTCTACAGGAAAGTACACAGTTTAACATAAAGTATCCCTGTTTTCCTGTGGTGAGTACCAAATGACTTGGTTATTTCTAAATAAAAGCATCACCCTGATCAAGTTTAATGGAAGGGGGAACGAAACTCTCAACTCCTACATCGAAATACCGTACATCAAACCATGTTCAGCCTCTTCATGGAACGGCAGCTTTGACAAAACAACAAAGCGCGTGTGATGCTGTAAGCGCAGCAGCCTGAGCTCTGGGGACGTGGAGTCACATGTGAGAATGCAGCATCACACATGCATTCTCCAGTCGGAGTAAACGCACCCAGGAGAGCTTGGTGGAGCACTGTTCCATGGACACCCGCCCATGTCCTGTTCGCAGTGGTACGACGGCCATGCGTGTGCTTGCGTGTGGTGTACCCGTGTGACAGTTGGTCTTCCATCACAGCATGCGGTCACTGTCTCAACGGGGGCCTGATCTGGCCAGTGTTGAATGGTTGTAGCCTCTCTACCGTCCAGTGAAAGGAAGAATGCTCAAACCACCGCCAGTGACTCCAATGAAGCAGGCCATGCGTCCTACACTGAGACAATGGTGCTGTTGGTGGATACAGTAAGTCCCAGCCTCATGTTTTCATTGTAGAGGGGACACGGAGACACGGAGACACAGGCTGCCAGTGACTGGAGACACTTGAATGTCATTTTCAATAAGCACATTCTTCAGCCAGTACACACCTCTGCAGTCACGCAGTTGTAGCTGCAGCCAGAGATGCACACAGTGATAACCTCGTGTGCCTCGGCCCGCTCACTTTCACAGCCGAACGTGCTGGTGACGAGTGGGGAAACTTCGGAGAAAGGGGGAGATCGGGTCCCCCAGGGGCCGCCACGGCGCTTGTCCCTCAACCACGGAAACCAGCGTAATGACCTCTCACAATGTTGCGGGGACAATTCATGGAACTGCCAGAGGAAGTGCTTTGGAGATTACGCTCTCCACGCTGCCCACAGGTCTTTGTGGAGTCGGCGGAGGTAAGTGGAAGGAGAGGCGTGGTGATCGGACGGCTTGATAAAATGACTTCTGAAAGTGTTCCAACTGATAAGGCCTTCACATCAAACATGTTCTCCAGAAGCAAAGCCCTGCTTTTTCTCAAATGCTCGCAGCACTCTGCTACATTTTTAGGGGGCATTCAACCTCGAATAGGTGCCAAGATCTTTTTCTTTTCTTGTTGTTTTTCCTACTTTTCCTCCCGCACCACGTTTCCTCAAATCCCTCCCATGTTTTTCAAACCCTCGGGCCACCTCTTTACATTCTTTCAGGCTCTGAAGGCGCATTAGGAGCCAAGAAAAAGGCAGCAACATAAACTCTGGCCATCACCCTGCTGAACCTCTGGACTTCCTGAGAGGGGGCCAATCTATCTTGGACTTTGACAGTTTTCCCAATAAATCAGAGGCCACAGTGTGCCGCCTGCAAACACCTCTGAGGAAGGTCACTGCTGGGCAGGTTAGCCAAACACAACCTTGGTCCCTTTGCAGACTTATGTGCTCTATCACCGGAAGTCGGTCACATAAAACCTTGCCCCTGCAATGGTTAAAACGACTTAGAGAAAAAATATGATTAACCTTGACATTGAACTGTGCAACCTTTTGGCAAGTGGCCACAGTTCCTATCTATCCCTGTAATTACCCCATAAACTGTTCAATAAATGGAGAGTGTGCCATTAAAGAGGGGCGTGTAAATTATTTTTAAAAAACAGTACAGCACATTTTAAACCACCAAATACAAATCAGAAGATCTAAGGCGGTGACATCTGGCTCCTTCAAATGAACCCTAAAACACCCATCAAACCCTCCTGAGGTGTTGATTTCCCCCTCCGATGCATCTCCAGCCGCCACGTCTCTTAACCACTCTGTTGCTCCACCAGAGCAGATCCGTCACTCAGAATTAAATCATGGAAATAAACAAACTCCGCAAACCTCAAAGAATGCTGCCACTCTGAGAGGAAAGAGATGACTGACGAAGGAATTTGACGAAGGAAAAAAAAAAAAAAAGTAAGATAGAACAGAGGAGGCAGGGACAGCGAGCGAAGCTCAGAACCGGGGGGTTGCGATGGGTGATGGGCTTTCTTCCGCCTCGCTCTTTTCCTCCCATCCGTGCGGTGCCCCCGTGGCAAAAGCTGGACGGGCGGTAGGAGGGGAGGTAGTTAAAAGTCTATCCTCTCACCCCCCTGACCTCCCACAGAAATGAGCGGAAAAACAGCTGTGGGCTGCACACTCCCTGCTCCTCAAACACTGTCCCATGGGCCTGAAACACTCATATACAAACACACACAGGCACACTCATAGGATGTGAACCTGTAGATGCACTCTTAACACATGCACCCCTAAGGTCTCCTCTTTCCACTACTTCACAGGCACATACATACACTCGGCTTATGTAACTTTGGAAAAATAAAGTAGGATGTGACTGACCTTTTGGTGCTTCAGCCACATTTCGAGCAATGCGATTGTAAGCTGGAAACTGAATCAAGAGTTTGGTGGTACGTCTCTTTTCACATATTTAACATGACATATCAATCAGTGGGTTGTCAGAGAGGTCAATCCATTCAACAGACTTTGCCACGAAGCTGGCCGACTTTGGTTCCAGTGAAATGGGTGACCAAGTTAATGGGCTGTCTGCTTCTATATACATTTTACACACGCTAGCACCATTATGTCACCGTTTTAGAGCATTTGCTGCTAAAAATTGAAATCCAGATGTAACACTTGAGAGGAGGCTGTTAGAGCTCTTTGTAGCAGATAAAAGGCAGTAAAGTGTCATCAGACGAGTCAAAGTACATTAACAATACTAAATAGTTTAAATGCAGAGCTATAACAAATAGAGCATCAGACCATGTGGCTAGCTAAGTTAGCTTAGCCCTCTGAGAACCAGCCTTTTCAACTAGCTACTGTGTCCAGCTGAAGACAACTTGACCAACCAGTGCGGGTTATTTTAATAACCCAATCACAAGTAGGTGAAAGGCTGGTGCTCAGTGTGCTTTAGGTCCTCTACTTGCTCTATGATGTTACACATCAGTAACAATAAAAGCTTTTCTCTTTCAACTAACTGGAGGGAAAAGAAGTTCAATTGCTCTTTCTCCACTCTTTTTAACTAACAGTATTGATGTATTCAGTCATATTTCTGATGTGTCTGATGCCCTTTTACTGCATTTTGTCAGTTCTGGAGGGCCATGACAAACAAACCCAGTGTTTTCAGTTTGCAATCAAAGCTTGATTATTCCATCTGTATTGTAACATTAATACACAGAAATATACCCAGTGATTTAGTTTGAGGTGTAAACAGATGTTAGTGATCAGTATAAATCATAACATCCATGCACAACATATTTTGAATCCAATTAACAAGTGAATCTGCAGTGTTAGCTCTTAAAGAGCCACTGAGAGGACTCTTTAGGAGTGGCTTTAATTACAACAGAGTAGGCAAGTCTACAGTAAAGTACACAGTAATCACTCCCTTACTCCAGGTCCCAAACATATGCACACACAGGCCTCAGTAACGCCCTCCAGTGTCCATGTTTGGAACTACAGTCCAGCAGATAAATGTAACTGCAGAAGCTGCCCCTCGCCTCCTCAGTGAGGCACCACCATAACACCAGGAGGTGTCCACCAATGCATGAGTTAACGTGGTAGTAAGAGGATGGAGCTGCTGTCTTAGCTTTTCTTATGCTGATTGGTATTCTTCAAGGATTCCAGCAAGCTCTTGATCCTCTCACTGGCCGGCTCCCGTCTCCTTTTCTTGCGACCTTTGATCCCTGCAACCTGCGAGGGCATGAGGAGGGTAGCGAGTCCCCACGGTATGGGAGCCTTTCCCGCATTACCACCTCTGGGCGTGTTGGTGTCACTCTGCTGGAGCAGCCAGGAGCTCTCCTGGCACAACGCCACGAAGCGGTCTAGCTGTGTGGCGTTGACGTTCTTGCTGACGTTCAGAGACGTTTCGAACGGGTTCTGGATGTGCAGCGGGGCTACCTCGGGCTTGTTCTGCTCTTTTCCCTGGAGAGAGGAGAATGGGACAGTAGATGAAAACACATTGGTAAGCAGCAGCCATGAGCTCAGTCCTGTATGGACTGTATGTTACGGTCCATCTATCTTGTTGGTTATGGTTTTAGGCCTTTGCTGGTGTATCTGGGGGAACTTATAGCTGACTGGAAAACCTCTCACCAGGCAAACACGTGGACATGGCTCTGGAAGACATTTTGACTTGAGTTGTGAAAAACGGAGAATAATTCAGAAAGGGGAACTAAAACATGCCAGGAATGAGCAAGGCTGCTATGGAAACCTGCTATGCACACCGAATGCGTTCGCAACGGAAGCGTATACGATCTGTACCGCTGTCAACCTTCAATGTGTGGGTCAGAGAGAAGTCAAGAACCTCCGGTGGTCCCTTGCATGCCGTATCCAGCCTAAAGTCTGACAGTAAAGGGGCTGGAAGGATAAAGGGATGGAGCTGTGGTGGGGAGGTGGAAGGGACAGAAGATAGCAACATAAAGCCATCAGTCAGGGAGAATTGTAGCACCGTAAAGCAGATTTATGGCTGTTGCACCACTGGTGAAAGCCTATAGGTACGGGTCACGGCCACAGTCTACCTGCAGGCTTCCTCTGCCGTGTCATACTTGATATTAGTCTCATACATTAAGCTGCAGGGTCTCTCTTTCCCAGAGACATCAATTCATTAAACTCCAAGCACAAGCAAAAGCCCCTGCATCTCATATAATGTGACACCTACTTTATCAACTTCATTGTCTAGGGGCAAAAGTAATCAGTGATAAATAGGATATTATTTAATGTCACATATTTGTAAAGGTATGTTAATTAACTATCCTGTACGGGCTAGAGAGGAAAAATAGCCCGAATATTACCCAGACACAGTATGACAAATTCCAACCGTTGTGGCCTGATCTGTCCTCTCATTTCATTATAGAAGCTCCAAAGTTCCACTGTGGACGCTCTTTCAGTGACGTATTACACAGGCAACAACATACTGGGTCTAAATGGAATAAATATGCGTTTGTTTACACTCAGCCTGATTGAGCTCCTAATTGGGATCGCAGCTCAAGGGCGCCGGGCCCTGTGGGGCTGCCATCAATCACATGACAAGGACAGCTGTCATCTCTGTGTGTGTGTGTGTGTGTGTGTGTGTGTGTGTGTGTGTGTGTGTGTGTGTGTGTGTGTGTGTGTGTGTGTGTGTGTGTGTATGTGTGTGGGGGGGGGGGGCCTTTATTACCAACAGATTTCTCTGCTGGAGCTCCGCTCCGGGGCCGGGAGGAGATGTTGAAAGGAGGTTGAACTGGGGGCTCCCTTGAGTGCTGAAGTTCTTTCTGAATCCATTTGTATTCGCTCTCTGATTTCTCAGTGATGCAACAGTTTGGTAAAGGTTTGATGGACCAGTTTGTGAGTAGAGACTGACTGGTACTGGATGTTTGAGGCGGTTACCATTAAAAAGGTGTTTGAGAGTAAATACAGTTTATGGCAAACGTTAACTTTTTTGTATTAACACATAACATACGCAAACAGGATGCCTTCAATGTGTTATCTTAAAGACAGGTCAGTGCTTTCTGGTGGACAAACACAGTAACATTGACATGAAACAGTTTCAGTCACAGCTGCAAAGACTAAAGCCCTGTTCAGACATGGAGCACTGTTAAAAGAGACGCCTTCTTGTCATTCAGACACGGTGACTTTTACATTAATGTTCCTTACAGTCTCACTCAGACATCAGAGGACATTAAAGGAAAGAGCCACAGCGCTCGCGTGATATTTGGAACCTGTTGTACGAAAGGAAGTGGCATGAATGAAAATATGGGGGTTTTGGCACATTTGGTATAGAGAGTCAATCGTTCTTTAACAGGCAATATAGCAACATAAGTTCAACACTACTCCTCTGCATAAGAGATACGTTTAGCACAGTTCTCTCAATAAGGTGAACATGTGTTTCTTTCCATATTTAACCATCTGATCATTTGCTGCTGTAGCCTTTGTGTTAACGGTAACGGTATCTTGGGCATTCATTCAGACATGAGACAGACATGAATGTAAAAAGAAGCACTGTGTGTATTGCTTGTTGTCACATGTAATACTGACTGACTGTTGTGTGTTTGAAATGTTTGGATGTGCTTTTGTCTTTGACTTCTTTAAGCTCCTTTCTCTTTCCTTCAAGACGCTTTCTACCGGACTGTCATTGTCAATAGGAATGTGTTCTTAAAGACACGCCTGGTTGAATTAATAAAATGAAATAAAAAATGTCTTAAAGGGGCCTAAATGTGGGCGTCGACTACTAACTGAACACAATGTTGACTTATCATCACCCTTTAAGTTGATTTGGCTTGTTTACACACCTACAGATGAATAGGATTATTCATTTGTGTCTAATATTAACTTGTGTATATATATATATATATATATATATATATATATATATATATATATATATATAATATTGATTTAGCTCCGTTTTGGTCTCTACCAACTCCTGAGAAAAATATCCATCCTTGAGCTGCTTCATGCTCCGTTCATCAGCTAGTCTCTCACTAACAGTTTGATGGTTGGTCCTGAGCTGGTTTTACACTTTTCTCCACTGAAAACAGCTGCCTGCTGAAAAGGACACTATTGACACCATTCCACATTGATTTTAAATGATCATTATAAAAAAGCGGCTTTAGGATCAGCTAAAGAAGCTAAAGATAATGTAAATTGTCACGATAGGGCACATTCTTGGGTTACATGGGACTTAATGCATGTGACTAAACACACATACCTTTCGGATACTTATGGACATCCTGTTGAATGCAAAGGTGGCGTAGAAGTCAAAGAATTCACACAGCAGTTTCTCTAGGACAAAACAAGAAAAGTCAAGTTAGCGGCTAACAGAAACGCCGGTATCGGTCAAACTGAACTGCAGCCCTACGGCCTCTTTTCTACGCTCTTGTGCTCACCCAGTGTTTCCGTGTTGCTCAGGAGCTGGATCTTGCTGAAGTCGCTGACGAACGTGCAGTCGTTCCCCTCAATCACGCTCTTGTCCCCGGGGCCTTGTGGGACGGGAGCAGAAATACAAGGTAAATGACTGCCGCTACACGCCGATGATGGCCTTAAACAAGACACAGATGGATGGTGTGGGTGCGTTCACGGAGAGGAGACAGAAACACACGAGGGCAAGGAGAGAGAGAGCAGGTGCATGAAGGTGGTCAAAGGAAAGGAAAAAAGAGGGGCCTGGAATCATGTCCTTGCTTGGCTGGTTTGCTTCTCAAGCAATGCCCTTGTTACCGGTCTCCTTGGTCACGATGAGGCTGGTGGTGGTAGTGGTGCGTGTCTGCGTGCTATGCCACTGTTTAAATAGCTGCCTGCATGCGTGCGTGTCCGGAGGAGGCGGGGTCATCGACCTTCCCAGAGTGATGGGCCTTTTATTGTCCCGTAAGCACTTTGTGTGATAGAGTCTGTGCTGAACGGGGCCAAGGAGGCGGGGGAGACGGGTGGAGGTTGGGGGGTGGGGCGGTAGATTGCTTTTGGAAGGCAATTATCAGGCAGCCAAGGTGACAGAGTGGGGGAGAGATGGAGGAACTGCAGTGGACTTAGGATACATCCACACTACGTTTCCATGTTAAAACGCATATCTTCTGCTACGCTTACGCCAAGCGTCCACATTACTCCAGAGTTTTAACGGGTTTAGAAACGCTACCGACGCCGTGTTAGTTTGAAAATTCCAGGGTTGCCTCTTAGTGTGGACGGACGGAAACGTAGACCTTTGAAAAACGATGACGTAGACACCCGCATTCGCTACTCGATTGGGTCTTAGCCATCACAACGTGAGCTTCCCTGATTCGTCAACAGACATCTAGAGAGCCGGTGTGTGTCGCCTATTTATTCTCAGCAGACGGTGACAATGATCTGCTGAGGGCTGGCAGCACAAGCCAAACATTCTCTCACCAAGCTTCTTCAGTGGAAAGATTGTTCTTTGTCTGTTCTCAAGGTGAACAATATTTGGAGGGTTTGGGCTGTTTGGCCAGACAAAAGAGACTTTGGGAAATTGTACTCAGACACTCTTTTGACAATTATTATCAGATTAATAAATCAATGAATGAAAGTAATCATGACGCACAGCCCTAATAAATTCAAACTCTTGTATAAAATGGATTTAATCCCAAGAAATGATTTGATCAAACTCCTCCCCGCTGTGTGACTTTGAATGACTGAATTGGGTCATCTTTACATATGTATCAAGTGTGTTCCTTAACCCTAAAACACTTGACTGAGTTATTGCTTGTGACTGATGAACTAGTTTTCTTGACATGCTTTCTAATGTATAGACTTCTATAGTTGATAAGGTGAATATTGTGTATTGTGTCTATTACAGAACACTGCAGTTTCTTTTGGGTACATGTTTCTAATGTTCTTTACATTTGTGTCTAGAAAAAGCCAAAAAGAGGTTGATCCTCAAAAATAACAAATGAACTGGAGGGTGAATTAAAGTGACGTGATATCTACTGAGGGAGAGGCGGTGCTGGTTGGTACCTGCAAGGTCCCTGAGGTGGTCCAGCGTGGGGATGATGGGGGGGCTCCTCCTCTGCAGGAAGAACAGCACCATGACGGTGAGGGAGAAGTTGGTGATCCAGGCTCCGGGGATGCTGCTGGTGATGCCGTGAGCTCGGGCCCAACAGCGCACGGTGAACACCAGATGACGCACGCGCGGGTCCAGCTCTCCGTACAGGTAGAGCAGCTCGGTGCTCTTCATCGCCACCCTGTGGAGAACGGACAGAATCACTACTCCTGTCCTGCTGCATGTCGGGCTTTGTGGTGGCTATTCATTTCAATATAGGAGAGTGGAGACTTCCAATACAAGTGCAAGTAGTACACTTCACTGGGTGAATATTGAACATGTTTGCATTGTTAGCTTGCTCAATTATCGAAAATGACTAACAATTAATAACTGCATAGAAATCCTGCCAAATAGGACATGCTGCTACCTTCAGATTTATTGCGTGTTTTAGTACATCTATCCTTGTTATAATGTTAATTGTTTGTGTTAAATATGTCATCATGTAAGAGGATCATTGCTCTTTACCAATAGTGTAGGCACCAGAGTATTGTTTTGTACAGTAGATATTTCTACTATAAACCTCTCGATGTCAGTCCCAGCCTTCTAGTGTTCTTCATGCCCTCAAGTGTCTGTATTTGTGCACATATTTAGCATCATTTCAACATCTGTTTTTGATCCCAATACGTCACAGCCTCTCTGTACTATGTTGAATGTGAAGGGTCAGTGAAACTAAAAGCCTAACACAGCCACCACTAGAGAGCAGCCTTCAGCTTGTCACAGTGCTGTTAGTTCTCTTACACACACACACACCACCACCACCCCCCCCCCCCCCCCCCTCAGGCAGGAAAGAGCTGCACTTCAAAGATCTCAGAGCACAGTTAGAGAAAAGTCCCCCTCACATCCACCCACAGCCGACGGTTCAACTCCATTTCCTTAGAAACTGCAGAGTGGTTTTCTGTACGTTAGCAGGTGTGTGCGTGTTTTTGTGTTACCATCGGCAGAGACCACGGTGTGTTAAATGTTGAGGAGGGAAGAAGTGAAACACAAACAAGCCCCCTCTCTTGGCCCTCCTGTTCAGTTTCACTGTGGCAGAGATGCACTTCCTGCCAAAGTCAAGTTTCTGTTTGGGGCTTTTGCAACGCCAGTGTGGCTAAAACGATATTCAGGACGACATTAAACTAGCAGTCTCTGTGAAGCAAGAGGCCCATGAACAACTCAATTTCGAGACATGACCCTTTGATTTTGTGAAACTGACCCTTTTTTAAACCACTGCAACACCAGGGCAATGACAAAAACTATATAACTATATACTATATAAGTTTCACACAGTTTTTATGTATGGAAAATAACCGGCAATTGTCTTATAATCTATGTGCACAGGCTGAATACCTGTTGTTGGCTGTGAGGTCACACTGAAAACCAGAGGGCTGGTGGGCGAAACGGACCAGGGGGCATCGTGCGTTGAGAATCTTCTGCACCCCGACGCAACCGGGCCCAAACTGGTCCACGCAGTCCCCGATGACGGACAGGAGGCTCTGGGTGACGGCCCGCTCCGAGCTGGCCCTCTTCATTTGGTACTCCAGCCACAAACCTGATTTTGGCTGCACACAGATAGTTAGTACCTTCAGCACCACATTTAACATGTTATTTGGGTTTCCACATATCCACTGCACTGAAGATAATGAAAAAGTACAACACAAAGGGTTTGTTAGAAATCACACACTGACATACATTGTCTTCCATAGATGCGAAAATTACAGCAAAACACCACCCATCAGAAATAAGTGTTTCTCCAGTCACAGCTTACAATACGAGTTGTCATTATTTAAACCGGTTTACAAACCTTATGTAGCCTTTAAAAACGGCATACAAACATTCCAATAACGTGGTTTATGAGGATATTAGCTTGTCAACAATTATAACTTACCCTATGAAGACATAGCTGATGTTACTACCACAGGGTTTTACACCAGCCTCCACTTATGGGTGCTCATAAGAGGGGTCATAGTTGTTCGCAAATTCATTAATAAAGACTTATTGCTGCATACAACTGCATTATAATGCGTGTGAAATATATCCACAGAATTATATATGAATGGATATGCTTGCAAATTATTCTTTAAATGAATAAACACTCTTCTTTAACTTTATGTCACCTTAATAACAAGGAGGGAAAATACTCAACAATCCTGAATGGTTTGACTTCTTCTACGAACCACATTCTTCATAAAATACAAACTTGATACTTTTCAAACATTTAGCTCTGCTAATATATAACTAAGCGATTCCAGACATCAGTAACTGAATCCATGCAAAGCTTTTACCGAGATAATGTTTGTCGTCTTTAGAATTTTCTGGTTGGTCGGTTTGTTTTTTTGGTCTTTGCCATTCACAGCTGTTTCAGTTTCACTCCACAGAACTCAGCTGGTAGCTGTTGCATGTGGAAAGAGGTGCCTGACATGTGTCCAGTTCAAAGTGTGCCAAAGTAGCAAACAACTTTGTAATTTGTAAACTGAAATGTTATGTCGGGCAATATTAATGAAATCACTCCGTCAGGTGATGGCTTTGGTTTTTTACACGTTAACCTAATTTATTCTAAAGGACGAACCCCAAACTCCCATTATTACCATCTTTGCATTCCTCCCACTGATGCCATCCAGGTCCAGAAACATGTCCAGGTCACAGCCCAGCTTTCCAAAGCCGTTCACTGATGAGCCAAATGGGTTGATGGTGCATTCTGGGAAATAAGCAGCAGCGATGTCCTTGAGCAGAGAGCAGACGAGGAAACGCAGCCGGCTGTTCTCCTCCGTTAGCTGATAGACATCTGTTAGGGAGGTTATCTGTTGTTCTATCTGAGGGGAAATGAGGAGACCGGCAACCATTAACACAATCCTTGAGGCACACATTACCTTTATGACATCTATTCAAATGGATTCACACATATGTTTGTTTCTAAAGTTGAATCCAGGAGTAAACTGTGAATCTGGGAGTGAAACACTTACACTTTCCTCTCTGGACAGTCTCTGAATGAGCTCGTTGATGGGGATGGTGGTTTGGGGCTGGCACTGTTGGCCCGATTGCTGGTTTGGGGCGTCCGCTGAGCCGAGGTTCCTCAGCGACAGCAGTCTCGATTTAAAAGGCACCATGGACTCATGGCTGATGCTGGGGATAGCTGCCTCTTCTAATAATGATGCAAGACTTTCCCGGTTGGCAAATTCCACCACAGCATACATGCCCTAGAAAATAACACCAAGTACACACAATTTCACCATCCAATCGGATCCTAGCACGACAGAGAAGGTTGTCATGTGTAGATCTTAAAACATGTTGGAAAACAATGCTTATTTACCGGAGAACCTTGGTCATTCACTTACATAGCTTTCATAAAAGAAGTATTTATTGATATCTCCATGTCTTGATAAATACTTGATGAAGTTCTTCTCATTAGTTCTGGAGTGGCAGCTGATGAGAACAGATCTCTCTGCCTGTTCTTGTCTCTCCGCCTGAACACCATACAGAGATTTGCATCCTTCCCTTTCTTCTGTCAACAAAGAAGCAGAATATTCAACAATTAGGCTAATACATAACTTTCAGTTCTTCTTTAAGGAAGACCTTTGTTTATTGTCATTGTTCAACCCTTTGTAGTTCACATACTGTTGTTTTGGTCTTTATTGGACCCAGAACGCGACGCCAAACAGAAATGGACTGTTTCATAGTATGTGGCACTGTTAGGGAAATGTCTGCATGCCAAAAATGACTTATACAAGTTCTCCACATCACATTGCACGTCTTATGAACTCTTAGAAACAGCTTTTCAATTCGGCATAGTTATCACCCACAAAACAGCAGCTATTCAAATGAAATCGTATCTGAAGTGACAGCCATCACTTTACACACTCAAGACTTTACTTAACTAAGCCTCCTAATGGACAAAACAACGCCGAATTTTCCCGAGACTCTAAATAGGTGTTATGTTCTCGTTTTTTATAAAGTAAGTTACGCATTTTGGATCATAGCCAAGGCTGCTTAAAACACACAAAAAGCCAAACGAAGTTTGGAATGACACTCACTCTACGGGAGACATAGCTAACAAGTAGGCTAACTTTGTTTATTTGACAGCTTGATAAACTAACTACTGCTTTACCTTTCACAGCAACAACATTTGTTCCAATAGTCCTGTGAAGAAATGTATCGACCTTCTGTAGGCACTTCGACAGGCTGCCCCTTCCTTTCATATGTAACCTGCACACCGCTAAGGAGGACGCCATTGCTGCTCCGAAAGAAGCAGAAAGGCGCATGCGCGTGGTTTTGTCTACGGCGACAGAGATGTACCAAATCAGACATTTTGGCGATAATAATATATCTTGAGAAATACATACAGTATATGGATCATAGATACATGGTATGGAGCGATGAATGCTTATAACGTCACTGTTACTGTGCCCTTGGTAGATACTACATATATAACTTACATTTCAATTTTCATCTTTATTCTATGTCTAATGACTTAATCGCTGTAATATGTTATATTTCCATTATGACTTCTATTAAAACTCGATTTGACAAAAAAGAACAAATCACATCTTCCCACAGGAAAACACCCCACGGTTCTGTGGAAGGTGATCCCCTGGGTTTCAGCAGTCGTGCCACATGAAATTTGTTTTTCATCTGAGAAAACAAAAGAAAGGGAAAACGAAACCTAAAGGGTGTAAAGCGCTGGCACTTGACATTAAAGTGTTCGCCACCTACGCGTCGATCGAGTGCACTTCCTCTGTTTACGTCCCTCTAAACACAGAGAGACCTCCTCCCTCCGTCAGTCAGTGGTGGACGCTGGAGCCGCACGATGCAGAAACGGCACTTTTGACTATTGGCTATTGACTCAAATATTACGGCAAGTACGGCGTGCTTTGCTTTCTATATCATCTGATGTGAAGAATATAAACTGTATAATCGGTTAGCTAAATGTTTTTAGAGATTGGTTGTAACGTCTACAACATCCCGAAATATTATCCCGTCATATTTTTTTTTTGGAGGCATGTATTCTGAATTTGCACCTTTAAATGGTGACATAGAAAGGTAATTCAGTGGCTTATTAGTTACATTTTAACATAGGCTTTGGTAGGCTGTCTCTAAAAACCAAAAGTATTTCACAGATGTATGATTTGCATGCAGTAGACTAATATGTGTTTAGTCACAGACCAACGACTTTTAATGAGCTTTTTTATTGCAAATGTTTCTTTATTATTAAAAGCAGCTGGTGTTTAGCTGTAAAACAGTGTCCAAGCTTTCATAGGGGCTTCCCAGCTTTACTGTGAAACTCCCCTCATTTGCTTGAAAAACAGTCTTTTATGCCCCTCCCAGCTGTATGTCCAGCTGACTCAAAGCTGCAGTGCTTCAGTGAAGTGTCACTGTGTATCCTGCGCTCCAGATTAACTTTTTTTTAAAGTTATTCACCGACTGTTTACTGACAAGATCTCGTGCAGTCGGAACTTTGAAAAAATGTCCATAAACTGACCTCCTGATGTTTCATTTTAGGGCGAGCAGCACAAGTCAAGCATCAAGATGGATTACAAATATGACAATGGAGTAGAACTGCTGTTGGCTCACATGAATATAGAAGACATCATCAACGCCGCAGAGACTCTGTATCAGCTTGAGCAAGAGGAGGAAAGAGGCTTGTCTTTTGAAGAGGAAGATCTCTCCCAGGAGGAGATGGACGAGAACGAGGAGGCGGGGGACTCGGTGGGCTCAGGGAGTCCGCAGAAGGACTACGTCGATGGGGTTGGTGGTGTTCGGTACGGGGCGGTTGCAGACCTGCTTTCCTTTGTCAACCTGCTCTCCAGCATGCAGGCGGCGGCCCTGCAGCACCTGCCTGAGGAGATGGGCGTCCTGCTGAACAAGGTGAGAGGATGTTTGTCTGACTGCGTCTCACGAACAGAACTGAATGTTTTTGTGCATGAACATTAGTCTTTAACTGTCTTTATATTTTCATATGATCAGTTTCCTAACTGACTTTTTTTTGCAGAAGGACATGGCTGTGAAAAAAGGCCGCTACCGGATCGACTTGGACGTCCTCCTGTTTCCGTGGAAGTTGACCTACAAAAACCACGGCTCTGGCCTCGTGCCCAAGGGCTCATTTGGGAAAGTCTACTTGGCTCAGGACACCACCACCAGGAAGAGAATGGCTTGCAAACTGGTGAGTCCTGCCGAGCAACAGCTGGAATCCAGCCTGAGCTGACTTCTCGAAACTCATGCCCTCGCTGCCAAATATTTCACCTGCCAAGAACTGTTTGTTCACAGAGACTCTACTCCTGTGTTCGTGCGATGAATGTTAATGTCAGCATGACGTTTGGTATGTGATCCCTTGGAAGGAAAGAGGAACAGCGCAAATAAAAAGAAGAACCAGGTTTTTTCTTTGTTAACAAATTTAAAAAATGGGCCAAGATGAACGCAAGAATGGAAATTGAACTGCTTTCCACGACTCCTCTGGATGTTTGTGACAAAGTAAAATCCATAACAAAATCGATGAATCGACATGTTCCTGGCACACTTTTCAAAACACATTCTGTTCTTTTTTTTAACTATGTGATACTGCACTCTTTGCATGAGGGGGGTGAGCAATGTGTTTACTCTTTCCTACCTGGGAAATATTGACAATTGAGGAAGGAGGAGTTTCCTCCCCGGCCCGGTGTTATCATCAGAATGCTATGTTGACACAGTGTATTGTACACAGACGAGGCTTACTGGCACCAGTTTATGTGCTTGGTATCTGAGTGACAATAGATTTCCTGCGCATTGTGACGATGCATTTATTTACATCCCCTCATTATCCTCACAGGTCCCCTTGGAGCACTTCAAAGCGGCGGACGTGGAGTTCCAGGCCCGGTTCCGGCACGAGAACATCGCTGAGCTCTATGGCGCCGTGCTCTGGGACCAGAGCGTTCACCTGTTCATGGAGGCCGGGGAGGGCGGTTCGGTCCTGGAGAAGCTGGACAGCTGTGGGCCCATGAGGGAGTTCGAGATCATCTGGGTGACCAAGCAGGTCCTGCGGGGCCTGGAGTACCTGCACTCACACAACGTCATCCACCACGACATCAAACGTGAGACATAGAAAACTAAAATGTTTTTCACTTGTTGAGTGTTGTTGATGGCTGTGCGACATTGTAGTAAGCTAATACGCATGATCCAGGAAATTATGCAATGTCAGTTTTCACCCTCTTCACGTCAAAGTGAAGCCGCAGTTCTCGTGAATAATCATTGGTGAGCAGGGAGGAGGTGAATCAGTTGAAACAGCCACAAACCAAACCAACCACAGGGATCCTGCACTTACAATCTTACACACTAAGGCTTGAGTATTACACGAGTCTCCTCTTCTGTAGGTATGACCAACACGTTTTCAGTAAGTGTGGCCAGGTCACCCTGTCTGGTAGCTAATGACTTGGATTACAAGAACACATGCTGGTGGCAGTTGGTGGGCTGGGCTGAGGTTCGATGTGAGGTACTTTCACGTTGGTTGAATCACAGCGGCGCTGCTGGGATCAAAGCATTCTCCACAGCCGCCTCTCAGCCTCATGACCTAAAGGCTGTTTGGCGTCTGGGAATTCCAGCCCACTTCCCGTGCTCCCTCAGGGTTGAATGCAGGGTCCAGAAAGACAAGTGACTTACGACGATGGCCGTCCTGGCCCCTCGACATGTCGCCGTGGTTGTTAGTATTTCCTGCCTGCGATCTAAATATGTAATTATACCTTGGTGAGGGTTTTAAAGCGCCCCGATGAGACTTTTCACAAAAGGCTTGCCCTCAAATTATCTTTGAAATGCCTTCGCTAAAAGCCTGTGCCGTGCTTGACGTCTTCTTGGGAGGTCTCAGTGTTTTTTTTTCCCAAGTTGAAATCAACGCAAACACAGTGCAAGCCAGTTCAGTGTGTTTGAAGAGCCTCTGACTATTACCTCAAATGCCATCCTGCACAGCAAAGCATGAACACTGAAAACACTGTTCACAACAGACGGTGCCGTAACTATTCTTTTTTCTGCTTTTTCTTTAGCCAGCAACATTGTTCTGATGTCAGACAAGGCAGTGTTGGTGGACTTTGGGCTGACGGTGCTGATGACAGAGGATATATACATTCCAAGAGACCTGAGAGGAACAGAGGTAAGAAAATAAGCCAGTCTTACAGGCTGCGACTGTAAGACCACAATGTATGCATACATCCAACATGTCTTCTGTTTGTAGTTGCTTGGTCCAAGAAACTTGTTTTCCTGTCTCTATCTTGAGTGTGTGTTTTTTCTAGAAAGGCAGCACTCTTCTTAAGTAATGACTCAGTCTATACTTCCCCAGGGATTTAAAGAAATGAGTCTTAAAGCTTGTCAGCACTTGCCTCTGTCTTTTCCAAAATGATTGAAAGTCAATGATTGGCAAGCGTTGTTGCACAGCAGCGAGAGCACTCACTGACCTCTCTGATGCTAATAATAGTCTGCTTATGCTTGGGGTTCTCAGTACAGATGTAATCAGCACTTTGGAAATTCTAGGATTAACCCAAGAGATGTGCTTTTTCTCCCATGGTGTATTTGCCTCGCTTTCCCATGTTTTGACCTGTTTTGTGTGTCAGTCTATATCGGTGTTTGCACTCATGGCATGGCTTGTGGAAAGTCCCAGGGCAGACACCCAGGAGTAATAATAAGAGAGACACTGCTAGCAAATACACTGGGCTGCTCACAGTAACATGGGAGAGCAGGCTGGAATTTCCAGCAGAGAAAGAGATGAACTCTGGTAGTGTGTTTACTTTTCACACTCCAAAGGCCAACGTGCTTCTGCACTGCCCTTACCTTGACACACACAGCGTGGGTCTAAAGGCTATCTATGGCTAGCTATGTAACAGAAAGAAAAAAAAACTTTTACTGCAAGAGGTTGTTTACTCTTTGTTGTTCAGCACCAATACATTCATTTAAATGGGAAACTAATAAAAGTGGGTCAACCTTTTCCTGTCTTCTGCAGCCCCGTTATATCTCATTCATGGTATGTTACCCTTCTTTCATTTAGATGTATATGAGTCCAGAGGTGGTTCTGTCTCACGGTCATAACACCAAGACAGACATCTACAGCCTGGGCACCACCATCATTCACATGCAGACTGGAAGCCCTCCATGGGTCCAGAGATACCCACGATCTGACTGCCCATCCTACCTCTACATCGTAAGTACTGTGCATTTTTCATGAGCCAGGCTAGTGTCAGTGTGCTTGTCGGTTGGTCCTTCACTTTTGTCAAGATTGAAAAAACTTGACATTCATGGTTCCCAGAGGATGGAACCTCCTGACTTTATCCTCTAGCGCCACCAATGTGGACGGTTGATATTTTAAGTTTTAGAGTGAAATGTATCAACAACTATTGGATAAATCGCCATGAAAGCTGACACAGCCATTTATTGTGCATGCACTATTAAAACCAAGGACTGTAATTTGAGGTATTTCTTTGAAGACTTATCCTAGAGTAGAAGCACTGAACTATTTCTATATACAGCAAAGCACTTGCCATTTTTTGACAACTTATTTTACGACCCCACCACCCTCTGGCCAATTATTACTTTTGCTTCACCACAACTGCTAAATATTCAAAGCAAGTTTTGCACCTCAGCTTTCATCTGACCGTCTGGTTTTCTTTGCAATTAGCATCACACCTGCTCAGAGCAGATATACATAGCTATTATATCACACATACATGCCGAGCAGTGGCGGGCCGTGCATTGTATACCTGGGCCTTCACTGCTGTCCTGCAGCTGAAACACAGCTACGGTTATTATTTGTTTTGTGTAAAAATGAAGCTCAACACCTGTAAATACACTAACTGTAGAGAATACGCTGAGAGTGCGTCTCCTCTCTGCTCTGACTGCAGCGTCTCCTCTTCTGTGAGAGGAACTGTGAGTGCTTTGGGGCGGTGGAGGGGCTCACGGCAGCACCCGCTGCTCGTTACCACAGTAACTGTAGAACGTACGTGTTTTAACGTCATCGAGTCAAAACACCAGACAAGTCTCCAACAACACCAGAACAAGTCTCCAACAACACCAGAACAAGTCTCCAACAACACCACAACAAGTCTCCAACAACACCAGAACAAGTCTCCAACAACACCAGAACAAGTCTCCAACAACACCAGAACAAGTCTCCAACAACACCAGAACAAGTCTCCAACAACACCAGAACAAGTCTCCAACAACACCAGAACAAGTCTCCAACAACACCAGAACAAGTCTCCAACAACACCAGAACAAGTCTCCAACAACACCAGAACAAGTCTCCAACAACACCAGACAAGTCTCCAACAACACCAGAACAAGTCTCCAACAACACCAGAACAAGTCTCCAACAACACCAGAAAAAGTCTCCAACAACACCAGAACAAGTCTCCAACAACACCAGAACAAGTCTCCAACAACACCAGAACAAGTCTCCAATAACACCAGAACAAGTCTCCAACAACACCAGAACAAGTCTCCAACAACACCAGAACAAGTCTCCAACAACACCAGAACAAGTCTCCAACAACACCAGAACAAGTCTCCAACAACACCAGAACAAGTCTCCAACAACACCAGAACAAGTCTCCAACAACACCAGAACAAGTCTCCAACAACACCAGAACAAGTCTCCAACAACACCAGACAAGTCTCCAACAACACCAGAACAAGTCTCCAACAACACCAGAACAAGTCTCCAACAACACCAGAAAAAGTCTCCAATAACACCAGAAAAAGTCTCCAACAACACCAGAAAAAGTCTCCAACAACACCAGAACAAGTCTCCAACAACACCAGAACAAGTCTCCAACAACACCAGAAAAAGTCTCCAACAACACCAGAACAAGTCTCCAATAACACCAGAACAAGTCTCCAACAACACCAGAACAAGTCTCCAACAACACCAGAAAAAGTCTCCAACAACACCAGAACAAGTCTCCAACAACACCACAACAAGTCTCCAACAACACCAGAACAAGTCTCCAACAACACCAGAACAAGTCTCCAACAACACCAGAACAAGTCTCCAACAACACCAGAACAAGTCTCCAACAACACCAGAACAAGTCTCCAACAACACCAGAACAAGTCTCCAACAACACCAGAACAAGTCTCCAACAACACCAGAACAAGTCTCCAACAACACCAGAACAAGTCTCCAACAACACCAGAACAAGTCTCCAACAACACCAGAACAAGTCTCCAACAACACCAGAACAAGTCTCCAACAACACCAGAACAAGTCTCCAACAACACCAGAACAAGTCTCCAACAACACCAGAACAAGTCTCCAACAACACCAGAACAAGTCTCCAACAACACCAGAACAAGTCTCCAACAACACCAGAACAAGTCTCCAATAACACCAGAACAAGTCTCCAACAACACCAGAACAAGTCTCCAACAACACCAGAACAAGTCTCCAACAACACCAGAACAAGTCTCCAACAACACCAGAACAAGTCTCCAACAACACCAGAAAAAGTCTCCAACAACACCAGAACAAGTCTCCAACAACACCAGAACAAGTCTCCAACAACACCAGACAAGTCTCCAACAACACCAGAACAAGTCTCCAACAACACCAGAACAAGTCTCCAACAACACCAGAACAAGTCTCCAACAACACCAGAACAAGTCTCCAACAACACCAGAACAAGTCTCCAACAACACCAGAACAAGTCTCCAACAACACCAGAAAAAGTCTCCAACAACACCAGAACAAGTCTCCAACAACACCAGAACAAGTCTCCAACAACACCAGAAAAAGTCTCCAACAACACCAGAACAAGTCTCCAACAACACCAGAAAAAGTCTCCAACAACACCAGAACAAGTCTCCAACAACACCAGAACAAGTCTCCAACAACACCAGAACAAGTCTCCAACAACACCAGAACAAGTCTCCAATAACACCAGAACAAGTCTCCAACAACACCAGAAAAAGTCTCAAACAACACCAGAACAAGTCTCCAACAACACCAGAACAAGTCTCCAACAACACCAGAAAAAGTCTCCAACAACACCAGAACAAGTCTCCAACAACACCAGAAAAAGTCTCCAACAACACCAGAAAAAGTCTCCAACAACACCAGAACAAGTCTCCAACAACACCAGAACAAGTCTCCAACAACACCAGAACAAGTCTCCAACAACACCAGAACAAGTCTCCAACAACACCAGAACAAGTCTCTAGATTTGTCACTAGTAGCTTTTGACAAACAAAGTCTCCATGAGGGTTTGGAAAGTCGCCAGATTTAGAGAGAAAGTCGCCAAGTTGCCAACACTGGCACCGGCTAAATATGTCCCCAGAGCAACATAGGACGTAACAATGGTTCCTATCACATATAAAACCAAACAAAAATCCATCTTCATAAAAACAAGTTGTACAAATAATAATATATAAACAAGCATATTAAAGCTACTGCAGATGTAAAAACAAACTACTGCAGATGTAAAAACAAACACATTTAACTTACCAGAGCTGCTGTTCACTATTTAAAGACAAAGTCCATCCTCCTTTCTTTGTTAATAAAGAGTTTAATCTCACGGTTGTTCAGTACATCCGTGTGTTTTAGTTCCAGTAAGAAGTCCTTCTGGATTCATGGACGCCAGTGAAGACAGTCGAGCCTCCCCAGTTGTATTTCTTGAATACGTTTTAATGCTTTTGAGGCTGAAAATGTCCGCTCGACAGAGGCAGCAGATATTGGGATTGTCACCGCCCAACATGTCAGGCTAGCCCACTGACCAATCACGTACTTGTAGGCCAGCTAGCAGGCTCTGACACATCAAAGAATACGCCCAACATGTCAAACTAAAGATCTGATTGGTTGAACACTATGACAATCAACAATACCGTCCCCATTCACTTAAACTGCACATGGATTCACTTGTGAGTCTGCAGGCCTCGGGCCTCTCTTCTTACCTAGAGACACAGAGGTGAAATCTGATTGGATAAAAGCTCTACTTAAAACAAGCTGCACTGGAAGCAGAGCAACTGAGGAAGACAGTAGCTGTGCAATGAGAAAATAAGATAATGGGGAAAATATTTATATAAATTATAATACATGTAGTGTATTTAAGAAAAATTATTAAATTATAAAATAGCTATAACTTTGTGATTCTGTCTAGGCCAGCAGAGAAGGCCTTGCTGGCCCTGACGGCCCACCACTGATGCCGAGAGATAGACAGTATCTTGTATCTAGCTGCATTTGAAAAGGTGACACACTTTTCCATGACCTTGTTCAGGTCTTCCACCGCATAGATTATCATGAGATAAAAAAGGGTTAACGCGACTGATTGCAGATCGTGACCTATGGCCCGTTTAGTCAGTTACTACTTCTGTTTCTTTTACAGGTTTTCCATTACATGGGTTCTTTGCTTTCAAGAAGTCCTGTTTCTGTTTTTGAAATGCTAATCAGCTCTTTTGATTTACTCACTTCCTCGTGAAACTGCTGTCATGGAAAAGTTATGTTATGTGGTAAAGTCGCTTCTGCAGGCTGAGTGTTGCTACTTCTCCTTGTTCCTTTTTAACACAACCAAGCCTGTTTTACAAGATACTGCTCACAATGACAAGTCACAGCTGCTGGAGGAGTTACATGTGGCTTACTTGTTTGTTTTTTTTGGTTATTTGTAACTTTGTTTTTCGCTGATGCTGCAGTTTCCTAACGCCAATTTTGCCTTATCTCTCATTTTACAGATCGACAAACTGGCCCCCCCTCTGGAGGACATAGCGGAAGACTGCAGCCTGGCCATGCGCTCCTTCCTGGAGCGAGCCCTGGAGAGGAACCCTGCCCTGCGGAGCTCGGCGTCCGAGCTGCTAAAGGACGAGGCCATCAACCCACCCAGGGAGGATCAGCCGCGCTGTTGGAGCCTCGACTCAGCCCTGGAGGAGGCCACCCACACCATGCTACGGCAGCAGAGCCAGCACCACGACACCACACAGGGTAAGCACCTACGTGCTGAAGTTAATTTGATTCCAGTAATTAATGATAAGAAACTGGCACCATTTAAACATGTACGTCTTTTTTTCTGCAGATTCTTCTCTGTACTCTGAGGACTCCGGCCATATGAGGAGGAAGGGCTCCTTGTACATTGACCTGGGGGCCTTGTCAGGTTACTGTAAACTGGTGACAGGGCCCCCCACCTCAGAATATGGCTAGCACCGGACCACAGCTCACCATTTAGGTGGCTGAACTCTAGTCAAAGCCAGCTGATTATTTACTTTTTTGCATTTCTTAAAAGTATGGCATTACTGTTGGAGGACTGATCAATAGTTCAGACAGGTGGACAGCTGCAGCCAACATTGATAAACTGCAATTGTTTACAAGGCTCAAGATGACTTGTCAAGAATGGAATTAGCTCAACATTGATGCTGAAATGGGCTGAACATTGCAGGACAGTGGTTGAAAGAGATGTCATGTGTACCATTGAGCATTAACTGTCAGCTGTTGGTATATTTTCACAGAGCTCCATACGTTGTTGTAGTACATGATCTATTTCAGTGTGGTAGTTAACACCGTAATTAAATGCTGTTTTTTTCTCATGAAACAATGTCTAATAGTCTTGGAAAATAATTAATGTATCACTTAATATGTAAGTTATCTGTTAGAGTATGTGTGCACTATGCAAACATGTGTATGTAGTTCTTTATGGACTTCCTCTTGTTGATTCCTGTGGAATATTAATAGCAACACAATACTATGCAAATGACACTTCTGTGGGATGCATGTGATATCTAATTTGTGTTTTGTACATCCTGTGAGATGAGGCCTGCTGTGCTTTTTACCAAAAAAACAAACTAACAATTGTGTTACTTCTGTTTTCTTTTATTGTATTGAGCATAGAAATTGCCCAAGTTTGAATATGTGTCATTCTGCAACAAATGCAATAAAAAAGAAAATCCCATTATGTTTGTGATGTTTCAGTTTGACTTCACGTAAACAGATTATTCATTTTAGATTTGCAGCTACACAACTAGAGATTCCTGTCAAATTAAATACGCTATGTCAGAACGTTTCACATTCAGTTCCTTGATTACCTTTTGTTTTCTGACATGATGTCCTGACTATTGGACTTCTGTGTTGGCAGTACTGACAGTATGTATATTACACTATCTCTAAGCAAAAAGAGTTTTTGATTTGATATTTGACACAGAAATAACATGTTAATGGACACAAGTTCTGTTTGTTTGTTAGAGAATATGGTTCCATGGTAACATAAGTGTGGGCAGGGGACACTTAAGTTCCCATCGCTCTCTCTCATCTGCTCTCTCTTTCTCTTTACTATTAAAGTAAATAAAGAAATCACTTAGCAACGTAAACTCTGGCATGGGACTATGTAAGTCTAATGATACAGCCATGCTATCTGCTCTGTAAGGCTGTAGTACATAAGCATGTGGTGCTTTGAGCTAAATCCTAATGTCAGCATGCAAGCACACTCATTATAACCTGATTAAACAAGCACATTTTTAGCGGGCAGGCGATAATGTTTACCATGTTCACCATCTTAGCTTAGCATTTAATCATGCTAACATTAGCTAATTAGCTGTCAACTCAAACTATAGGGAATGGGAATCGCGGAGCATTCTGGGCCATTTTTGGTAAATAGCGTACATAGCTACAAGAGAGGTTATGGCTACGGTAGCTGTCACTCTCTGTCACCTGTCCAGTCATCGGTCATTTGTCAATCGTTAATTATCAGGAAATGTGTGAGAAAGCACGAAAGACAAATGCCCTTAAAAAGAGAAGCTCTCAAAAAGGAGCAATATATTGCAAAATGAGTTAGTCAATGATATCGATCCTTAAGGATTAGGAGACATAGAATGGTTGAGGACCATGACAGCTCGCCAACCAATATGGTCACTGATATCTATTGTTTGACATTAGTGCCTACCTGTCAGCAATTCAACATTTTTAAATGGAGGTACATATCCCATTTACTACACAGTCATTCAGACAAAGGTAAGCAAGCTAATGTTATGCTAATTTAATGCTCAAAAACTGTTGACTAATGATGTATAATTAATCTACCAGTATCTAGCATAAATCAAACCCATATCGTTAGCCTACCTTTGTGTTCCACTGTATACTACAGTATATACTACATTTTATTGTGCAGTGCTTTGTGTTAGTTCAGCAGTTCTTTTTGACACTTACAGTAAACAGCTAGCGAACGGCACTCTTACCCTCATCCTCCAGAAATTGCCCATTTGCCGATGATAACGACACATTGCCATTCCCTTTTGTTGAGGCTGAAGGGATTGTCATTAGTTATGCAAATATTTGGTCCCTAAAATATCTAACATATTGGACCAATTGGCAACTCTCCAACAGTTGCAGAGACAGTCAAAACCGCAAATGTAAACCTTGTGGTGGAGCTAAAAAAGTCAATAAAGTGACCATAGTCAGTAGGATTCATCCTCTTGACACCATGGATGCCTGCATTACATTTTATGGCGATCCATCCGATAGTTGTTAAGATATTATCCAGACCAAAGTTGTGGACCGACTAACCGCCATTACCTGGAGTCGCTGCAAGCGTGGCTAAAGTAGTTCCAGTGAGTGAAAAGGCATCGCAAACCATTGAACCTACCATTTTGGTCTTATCCATATGTTTCACTTACACATCTCTTTAAATCCCCCGTAGGACTGTGGCTATGTGCAGTTTTGAAGTAAATGTATTTTATTTGAGTGTATTTATACTACTATTTATACTATACTTCATACCTTTATACCAAGTGAAAAGTAATTCATATGACTACATTTACTTGACAGCTATACTTACTTTGCTTATTTTGCAAGAAACAAACAAAACATTTAATGCACATTAATACATTAAGTACATTTGTATTAAACCACTCAAGCACTGGAGCAATGTTCCTGCTACATATTCTACTGTATGTCATCAAGAAAGAGCAATAAAGTGGTGTGAAAAAATCCCAAACTAGCAGTTCATTGGAAACTGCTTGTGGGCTTTCGTGGATTCCCCAGCAAGCAGCTAGATCACAGATGAGGCATGAATCAAGTTTTTGCGAAGCCCTCTACTACATTACTTTTTACTGTTCTTATTTAGTCATGAGCAGTATCTACGAATGATTATGCATCAGGGAAACCCAAGTGATAGAAATATGTGAGGTGTTTTTCTCCTATCTGTGGCTCAGGCCTAATCTTCCTCTTTCTAAAAGCGTCACAAGCGAGTGGGTGTCGTGCCTTGCTGTGGAGGGGCTTGCCTCAGAGTCTGATCTGAAAGCGGCGGTGTTTACAGAGAGATAATGGTTTCCCAATAAATGTGAAAGATAAATACTACCATCTACTGGTAATAGTAGATACAACTCGCTGAATGAACTCAGCATTTATCTACTGTGTTGCTGCTAAACAGATAAAAAAGATACATATTTCAACGAGGGGTTATGTGTATATATATATATATTAAACCTCAACTATTGTTATTGGCTCAGCAATACTTGGTGGATTCTATCATTTGCTCGACCTATGTTTCGAATGCAAATTGTCTTTCCACGGGACAGTGTTGAACCAACTTTCAGAAATTCTAAGAACTGTCTCATTGGCTGAAAAAGACAGTTAGTAAGCACACTTTTTCGTAACACAGTTGTTCAATTTTGCTTGCCTTAGTGATACTTGGTGCAAGTTTCTTAACAGTGACCATAATACCTGATGGAGATTCGGGGGATTGAACCCCGGGCCTCATACATGCAAAGCACGCGCTCCACCACTGAGCTACATCCCCCAGAAATGTTCACAAACTGTCTACCTTTCTTCGAGATGCCTAAATAAAGGAAGAAATATGACAAAAAACGATAGATGCAGATTTGTATATGCACTTGTATAGTACTGTGTAATGCAACTGTGAAGTTTAGAAATGAAGCTTGGAAAAACTCCTCGCACCTCTATACAACCAGTCACAGTGGAAATGTTGGACATTTGCTGCCTTTCTGCTTACTATCTGACTACAAAACTTAGCAACAGTTTACTCTCACTGGAAGAAAATGACTCAGATGGACGGAAATCTAACAGGGACCAAGTGCTTGGAAGGCAGCTATGTTTACCACTGTACCACCATTGGTGGGCCAAAGGCTTTCCCAGCATAGTCGGCAATTTACCTGGGCATTGAGACTGAAAAGAGCCCTACATTTATAAAGTGAAAGGACCTACATTGGAGGGGATGGCTCACTTCATCTACCTGAGACATTATACAATGTTGTTCAGGAAGTTGAGATTTTCAATGTGACAAAACACACAAGGAAGTGTTTGCTCAATCAACAACTTGTGTCAAACCATCAACTTTGAGGCTGCTCTTCTTCTAAGCTGAACCTGAAATGTCTCAGCATGGAGGTTCTATGGTGAGGCCACCATGGTCTTTCGTTGTTGGCAGGGTTTGAACCTGCGCGGGGAGACCCCAATGGATTTCTAGTCCATCGCCTTAACCACTCGGCCACAACAACCCACGGGACAGTATTGAACCAACTTTCAGAAATTCTAAGAACTGTCTCATTGGCTGAAAAAGACAGTTAGTAATTGCATATTTTCTTGCATTCATTCATATGCAGTAAGAAATAGCATGAGCTCTCAACAAACATTGTTACAGTTAATATTTGCGCCTGTATCTGTACTTTATCAACATACATTGACATAGAATACGACGGATAGCCAATATTTCTGTGAACCATTAAAAACTATGCCAAACTCTAAAAGTCAGTCAAGAGACTGAATTAATTTTTACAGTACCACAAAGAATGACACATATAACCCCAATAGCAATTTCTTCTCTGTCATAAATACATTTTAGCTAGCTAATTTGCTAGCTAATTGACCAAATAAAAACAAAGTTCCCATAATTATTACCTTATTATCTCAGCGGATGAAGTTTACCAGTGGTTTTCTGCGTCGGCCCGGGTAGCAGTGAAGCTAAGGCGAGCGGAGAGTCCTCTTGATTGGCCGCTCTGGCAAAGATGGAAAAGCTTGACATTGATTGATTGGGAAAGATGGAGAATTTTGGAATTGTGCCATAGCGATTGGTTTTCAATTTTTGGAGAAAGATGGAAATGACGAGCTTTGATTTGATGTCAGTAGACAGTCCCTCGATCCCCAGGGACAGCCTTCATTTACAGTGTATTATTTCAACAGTCTTCTGTTTGTAAAGGCAGGATTACTTATTAGTGTCACTGTCTCAACAGAGACCTTGTATGGAAAAACACGATACGACATAAGCAAATATGTCACAGAGAAATGTCAACAATAGATAATCTAAATAGTTCATTAGTTTTATACCATTTAGTTAGGTTTTTTGTCATAGTCCCTCCTACAATATTTTTTATTTGATTATATGTAGTGTCCTTCTTATGTTGTGTTGTCTTTGGCATCCTTTAAGAAACCGGCTTGGTCCTTTTTCATCAGTTTTGTCGCTTGACTTTTTGGGGTTCTTGAAATGGTTGAGCGGTTGCCTTGATCTGCATGACCAGTCCCCTCGTTCTCATCTCTTTTGCCGTATCTGGCATATTATTGTGCTGGGATCCTTTGGTTCATTGGATTCTGATCCTATGTGTGTGGCGTCTGGAACCTGATGCCCTTCTTCGACACCTTCTTGTGTCCGTGTAGGCTTTGTACTGTACCACCTTGACTGCACAGTTGTGGTAAAAGAACAGAGGTTTGTCATCCGTTTGAATACCAGGCCTGGGCTCCTGCTCTACTGTAGTTTTCTTCTCCTTGGGAGTTTACATCTACATCAAGTTCTTCTTGGTTTTTCTTCTGTGTTTTTAGGGTCTTTCACCTTCTCTGTTGATTTCCCCCTCTGATTCCTTGCTTTACCTCATAATTGGTTTGGTTTGTTGTTAGTTGGGGAGAAGGGGCGTTTGAAACTTGCATCTAGAACTACCAAGTTGAAGGCAACTGGATTTACTGTTTTTTCTTCTCATTGCTGTTGATTATTTGTTTGTTAAGTCAATTAATCTTATTAAAATCACAAAATAGTTTGATAGCAGTTCGCTCAATAAATTACTTCAGCAATTAATGAACGATATATATTGTTGCTAATCTATTATCTGTTGATTTCTTCAGCACTAGTTATTGGAGTTATCAGATGGAGATGAGTAAAACTGCCTGGGAATGGATATCAGTCTGATGCACTGCAAGTGAAGATCAAGCTTTGACAGTTCACATAAAATCAGCAGAATTTGAACCTGTGTAGGGTGACCCCAATGGTTTTCTAGTCCATCGCCTTAACCACTCAGCCACGACAACTAACAACCTCGAAAAAGTTGCACTCGATGTGTGTCGAACAGATTGCAGTCATATACATCTCTAACTGTCCTAACAACATAGGTTTATCCCAAAAATAGATAATTTTTCATTCCATAACTTGACCACAAGATGTCAGTGGTTCACATTCTTCTAAAAGTCACCGTGAGGTTACCCACTACTAAGTTACATGCACTCATTCTTTGAAAAGTAGTTCCAAGACTAAAATTCCCAGGAAGTTCTTTATGGAAGCGCGGCTATAGTAACACAGGAAAGGGGACAGAGTGAGATGTGTGGTGTACCTTGACAGTGGAATGATTCTGTTACATGCCGTCTGTAGGCTGCATCAGTGTGAATCTCTCCTTTCAAACTCATTTAGAGTCATCCTCTTGAAGTCTCCCACATACTGCCAGTAGTGTACTTCATACATAAAAAAAAAAGGCAAATGGAAAAAATTTATTTTTTAGATAACCATTTAGCTCAGGGGTCTTCAACGTGTTTCAGGCCAAGGACCCCCAAACTGATAGAGATGGAGCAGGGACCCCGACCATATATATTGTATAACATTGTGTTTTATATTAAACTGGGCCTAGTGCCATGTATACACATACCTCTTTATTATGCATTCAATACCAAGCTATTCAGATAATACACAGGTTCATATATTCATGTTTTCATTTTAAACATGAAGGTCCAGTGAGTAGGGGGGCCGTGACACTGACATTTAGAAACACACCAGCTGATACCAATGACAATATCAACATTGTCTGTTAATTGCATGATAATCATGAATACAAGATATTCAAATGTATGTTTTCATTTTAAACATAAATGTGGAAACATAAATGAGTGATGGCCTGTTAGTGCCACTGCCATGCATAAACAGACCTGTTATCTTACATACAATACTGAACTATTACAATAATGGACACATAACATTTAAAAAAAAATTGTCGAATCAACCAAAAATTCCGCGGACCCCCTAGGGGTCACGGACCCCCTGTTGAAGACCTCTGATTTAGCTCATTAGACTGGTGCATTTGGATACGTTAGTGACGGGTGATAACCTTTTAGTATTATTGCTGATACTTAATAATAACTAATCAACTTTAAATTAAGCTGGATGAACATGAACTAAACCTTGTTTTCTCTTGACGCTTGAAGCCAAACTGTGATTCAGATGAAACAGAGCTGCAGGGCCACTCTGCCGGACACAACGGGCTCAATTAAGCATCTCAAACTTTAACGCTAGCTATCTAGCTAGTGACTGTTAGTAGCTCGTGAGTTTACTTATTTAGAAGCTCCAGTCCAGCTCCACACGCACTGTGACAGCCAGCGGCCTTTCGACGGCACAGTCACCTGCCAGTTGTTTTGGCTGTTGACTTTTGTATTTATTGCTTTATTAAAGTTTCGCCACCACTATTTTTAATAGACTGGCCCATATTCCATCCTCACGCTCCCGCACTGACTCGAACCAAATTGTGTGACGTCAAAATCTCCTCGTTTACCTCTCGTAATGACCCTTTGCCCTTTTACCAACCATATTGTCTATTTATTAGGTAATGCAAGCTTGAAATCACATATTCATTCGATCATTTCAATGTTCTCCAAGTGTATTCCCACCCGGTATCACCTTCAAGCATTGGCAGAGTTTACTGTGCCTCTAATAATGAACCTAGTTGCCTCTCGACAGGATAAGCTTTGAGAAAATGAATGGGTCATTATTTTAAATGGGTCAATTGAAATTTCCCCAAATTGAAATTGTGTCATTCAAGTACCCTTTTAGATAATAACCTAACTACACACTTAATTCGTATGGTGCAACCATACGAATTTAGTGTTGTCTGCATTGAAATGCAATAATGATCCTTTTCTCAGAACAGACATTTTGATTTGGCAGGTAACCCACAGGTGTAACTGTGGATTTATTCTATGTGTCCAAATAAGCCATGCCAGTGAGCCAGCACGTACAGTACCGGGGCCCTGGAACCAGCAGACATGAAGGTGTCACGTCCGAGGAGCAGATCGGAGACTCAAGTGCAGACAGACACGGGAGACGAGGTTGAGTAGAATGCCAGGTTATTTAATGAGCACCAAGCAGTCAAAAAACAGGAACTTAAAACAACTCCAACCGGGAGCGAGCAAAAACTAACAAAAAGGCAAAGTGACAAAAAGGCGAAGTGACAAACCATGAGCAAACATGGAGCAGACAGGGGGACGAATTAAGGACGATCTCACAACCAGCACAGGGAAAGCAGGGGAGTATATATATATATATATATCAGTGGCGGCTGGTGGAAAATGTTCTTGGTAGGGCTGTGCCACATCCAATCAATTTCAGCAAACATCCCAGAATGATTTAATGCAAACAAATTAAGGTATCAAACGCGCATTACTACTTTGCAGTTAAATATTTAACATTTATTCCAACACGAAAAAAAGCAGTAAATAACACTTTCACAAACACGTCAGGACATCTTATTTTAGTCACCCTCACAGGGAATTCAGTATAATATAATATATATAACATATAATAATATTCTGTATAATATAATAATATATATATATATATCATATAATATTCTGTATAATATAATAATATATATATCATATAATATTCTGTATAATATAATAATATATATGTCATATTCTGTCCCCGTTGTTTTAAAAAGATAAATAAGTTATTATCATGACCTCATCCAGCTAGTCAAACCTGTCTGGTGTACAGCTAGTAGAGAAGCTTCATGTACTGCTTCTCTTTCCTGCTAGTCTGCTGTCTGATTGTGAGGTCAGGCTGATCTGGGATCAGCTCTTTCAGTAGTTTCTCCTCTCAGTTCTCCTCTCAAACGGGTCTTGGAGGAGTAGTGCTCACACTGGCGCTCTCCTGTAGAGACTTCTCCTGACGAGAACGCGCAGCTTGGGGCAGGAAAAAAACTGCCCCAAGCTGAATCTATTTGAGGACGCTGATTGGCTGAATTGTATGTCACTCATTTATATCTTTACTCAGCATTGGCTAAACTGCTTTATAGACCCGCCTCTTTGGGGCAGTTTTTCCAGCGCCCCAGCCAGCTGAGACGTGCACACACAGAGAGGAAGAGCAGACAGGCAGAGAGGACAAGCAGGAAAAGCATATATTTACCGCAGATATCATATTTTACACATATTACTGGGTGATTCCATGTTTCAAAAACACAAATATTGACAATTTGTATAGTTTATTTTTATTTTAAATTTTATTTTTATTTATATTTTTATTTTTATTTTTTGTAGCTCTAGGGGGGGCGGCGCCCTAGCGCCCTCTATGGACCAGCCGCCACAGATAGATAGATAGATAGATAGATAGATAGATAGATATATATATATATATATATATATAATGTGTGGGGTGATTAGGAGATTGAAGGCAGCTGGGTGGACTGGGCAGGTGAGTAGGATGAGTGCAATCAGGGGAAACATACACACACACAGACACAGGAACACAGGGGGCAAAGCCTAAACTGTGACAGTACCCCCCCCTCAAGGGACGGATACTAGACGTCCAAAGTCCAGAAAACACAAAAAAGGGCGGGCGGAGGGGGTCCGGAGGAGGGACGGCTCAACATCGAATAGGGTGGGTGGAGGGGGTCCGGAGGAGGGACGGCCGGATCCAACCTGCCACAGGGCTCTGGGGGACGGGCAGGAGGGCGGTCGGACGGGAAGGAGGGATCCGGACGCAGGACCTCGGGTGGGCGACCTGACTGGCGGAGTTGCTCAGGGCCCAGGAGCTCAGGCGGACGGCCCGACGGGCAGAAGGGCTCTGGACCCAGGATCTCGGGTGGGTCGGACTGGGAACACTGCAGCTCGGGCCGGGGCTCAGGGGAGCCGGACTGGGGAGACCGGGGCTCAGGGGAGCCGGACTGGGGAGACTGGGGCTCAGGGGAGCCGGACTGGGGAGGCTGGGGCTCAGGGGAGCCGGACTGGGGAGGCTGGGGCTCAGGGGAGCCGGACTGGGGAGGCTGGGGCTCAGGGGAGCCGGACTGGGGAGGCTGGGGCTCAGGGGAGCCGGACTGGGGAGGCTGGGGCTCAGGGGAGCCGGACTGGGGAGGCTGGGGCTCAGGGGAGCCGGACTGGGGAGGCTGGGGCTCAGGGGAGCCGGACTGGGGAGGCTGGGGCTCAGGGGAGCCGGACTGGGGAGGCTGGGGCTCAGGGGAGCCGGACTGGGGAGGCTGGGGGTCAGCCGGGGAACAGGTCTCCAGAGGCTGGGGGTCAGCCGGGGAGCCGGACTGGGGAGGCTGGGGGTCAGCCGGGGAGCCGGTCTCCAGAGGCTGGGGGTCAGCCGGGGAACAGGTCTCCAGAGGCTGGGGGTCAGCCGGGGAACAGGTCTCCAGAGGCTGGGGGTCAGCCGGGGAACAGGGCTCCAGAGGCTGGGGGTCAGCCGGGGAACAGGGCTCCAGAGGCTGGGGGTCAGCCGGGGAACAGGGCTCCAGAGGCTGGGGGTCAGCCGGGGAACAGGGCTCCAGAGGCTGGGGGTCAGCCGGGGAACAGGGCTCCAGAGGCTGGGGGTCAGCCGGGGAACAGGGCTCCAGAGGCTGGGGGTCAGCCGGGGAACAGGGCTCCAGAGGCTGGGGGTCAGCCGGGGAACAGGGCTCCAGAGGCTGGGGGTCAGGAACCGATGGCCGCTGCGGCACGGAGGCGGCAGCGGCAGGAACCGGAGATTGCTGCGGCGCTGAGAAGACAGCTGGAGTCGGCCGGACCGCCGACAGGACACGGGGAGCTGGAGTCGGCCGGACCGCCGACAGGACACGGGGAGCTGGAGTCGGCCGGACCGCCGACAGGACACGGGGAGCTGGAGTCGGCCGGACCGCCGACAGGACACGGGGAGCTGGAGTCGGCCGGACCGCCGACAGGACACGGGGAGCTGGAGTCGGCTGCGGCCTAGTGGAGACGGCAACGGGGGAACGCTGCGGCCCAGCGGGAACGGGGGATCGCTGCGGCCCAGCGGGAACGGGGGATCGCTGCGGCCCAGCGGGAACGGGGGATCGCTGCGGCCCAGCGGGAACGGGGGATCGCTGCGGCCCAGCGGGAAAGGGGGATCGCTGCGGCCCAGCGGGAAAGGGGGATCGCTGCGGCCCAGCGGGAACGGGGGAACGCTGCGGCCCAGTGGGAACGGGAGTCTGACCCTTCCTCCGTCTCTGCCTCTTAGGAGTGAAAAGGCAGCTTAGCTCGAGGTTAGCCTTCTGTAAGCTCAGGGGCCCTCCCCTGGCCAAGTGGGTTCCCCAAAACTGGACAGACGGGTGTGGTGCAACGTGCACCAACCAGTGGTCTGCAGAGTCTGCCATGGTCCTCTTAGGGGTGGAAAGGCGGCTTAGCTCGCGGTTAGCCTTCTGTACGCTCAGAGGCCCACCCCTGGCCAAGCGGGTTCCCCAAAACTGGTCTGCTGAGTCTTGCATGGTGAGATCGTTCTGTCACGTCCGAGGAGCAGATCGGAGACTCAAGTGCAGACAGACACGGGAGACGAGGTTGAGTAGAATGCCAGGTTATTTAATGAGCACCAAGCAGTCAAAAAACAGGAACTTAAAACAACTCCAACCGGGAGCGAGCAAAAACTAACAAAAAGGCAAAGTGACAAAAAGGCAAAGTGACAAAAAGGCAAAGTGACAAACCATGAGCAAACATGGAGCAGACAGGGGGACGAATTAAGGACGATCTCACAACCAGCACAGGGAAAGCAGGGGAGTATATATATATGTGTGGGGTGATTAGGAGATTGAAGGCAGCTGGGTGGACTGGGCAGGTGAGTAGGATGAGTGCAATCAGGGGAAACATACACACACACAGACACAGGAACACAGGGGCAAAGCCTAAACTGTGACAGAAGGAGAATGCAGTTATCAGTAGGGCTGCAACAACGAATCGATAAAATCGATAAAATTCGATTAGAGTTGGCAACGAATTTCATTATCGATTCGTTGTGTCGCGCGACTATTACGCCACTCAATAAGTCGCGGAGATGTTTGAGTATAAAAAAAAAAAGTTGAGTTGAGCGCGGAGCAGAGCGGAGCAGAGCAGAGCGGAGGTAGAGGAACGACCACCAGAGACCCGTAACGCTGTTTGACGGTGCGCGATCCGTAGGCGGGGCGTATCCGGCGTGCATGACCGAACCGAGTGCGACAGTACGGCGGATCAGCCGCCCCGGAGTCGACTGCTATCAGGGACGTAACGTCCCTCCAGTAGCCCATTCATTTTTCAATCTGTTGTCATGTATATATATTCTGTGCTTTGTCCCATATCGGTTATTGTTGACAAATATATTTGTGTGTGTTGTACTTTTTAATTTTTGTTATAGCACTTGGTCATCTTAAACTGTGTTTAAATGTGGTGTATAAATTAACTTAACTTGCACTTACTACAATGATGGTAATAATTTAATGAATAAGCTTCAAGTGAACTTGAGTGTGTGTGTGCGTCTGAGTGTGAGAGTGTGTGTGTCTGTGAGTGTGAGTGTGTGAGTGTGTGCATCTGTGAGTGTGTGCGTCTGTGAGTGTGAGAGTTTGTGAGTGTGAGTTTGAGAGTGTGTGCGTCTGTGAGTGTAGAGAACAAGTTCTGACGTTCAAACAAATCCTGTTAAGTTTTCTGATTTGTATTTTTCTTTATTTTTTATAAATGATTTATTGTTCTGACAGCTCAGGTCCCTTTAAACAAAAATATACATATTTTTGTGCACTTTATTTAAAAAAAAAGCGATATAATTGGCAGATGTAAAGCATAAAGCATACTGTTTTTGAATAAAGGGTTGGCAATTAATGCTTTTTTTTTTTATCCGATTCATCGATTAATTGTAAAAATGATCGACAGATTAATCGATTATTAAAATAATCGTTAGTTGCAGCCCTAGTTATCAGTAATGTTATTAGTCCAATGCTTTTTTTCTGCCATTACCTTTTAAATAATTGCAGAGTAAAATGACTTCATTCCATTATAAATGGACAAAAAAACACCTTATCTGTCAGTTTAAATGAGATGTGATTCCGTGTTTAACAGCAGGAGGATCACTTAGTGAGTAAAAGGTCTTCAGATAGTTTGGGTGTATGGTTTGATCGTTGAAAGGTCTGACTGGGGGAACATACTGTTGGTGTCTGTCTGGGCGTGCAGTGCCACTACAGAGCGTTCCTGGTCCGGTCCGGTGTCGTGCAGAACAGCTGACCTGCACAAGCAAACGGCTGTTCATCATGTTCAAACCCAAACAGCAGTCGGCATTCTGTAATCTGGCAAGAATTACACCCTCTAATTTGAATGTATGGGACCATTAAAGGGCTAAAAACACAGAGGTGGAAATGATCATAACCTCTCATCTTGGAGTGCAATCAAGCTTCGATCTGCATGTTTGTGTTCAGAAACATTTACGTCCTGATCCTGAAACACTCGTCTATGGCAATATGGTTCCAGATGTAAAACGCATGTCGCTTGGAAGCTGAGAATCATTAAAAACCAGTGAGCTTGTGGTGAGAACACACTCTGACTGCCAAACACCTGGATAACAAGCAGCTGGCTGTAAGTCCCCTTTTTTCATTAGGGGGGGGGCTGATTCTGAGGCCACTGCAGGAACACTGCATTTCTGTTGACAAAGTATGATTTTATTCAGCCAGGAGCAGGATCCCTCCATTGTTTGCTGAAGCTAGTTCCTCCTTGTTACACAATGTTTCAGCTCCAGTTCGTCAGCTGACCGCGGAGATCCTGTCGTTAAACCACTTTGGTCTTTCCACTGAGGAATTTGACAGAATGTTTCCAGTACATCAATAAATGGGGTCAAGGGCTTGGGGAAGAGGCTATCCAACCTTTGCAACTGACATCATCATCATCCACCCTTTCTCTCTCACGTGGCTCTCCATCACGGCTAAGCAACGCGACAGAGTCTGTTGCTCCGCTGAGAAGGGCTCAGAGAAAGCATTTATTCTATTCTTTCTTTTTTTCCGAGGAGATAATGCAGAGTGAGGGCAACATCTGGCACAGCTCAACCGGGAAAATTAAGGACAGAGTTGTTTCGATTTTCTGGAATGGGGGCTTGCAAAACAACCCCACTTGAAATTACATTGCAAAATGATTTGCTCCTAGCGTCTGAAAAACATTACCTCACTTAGGGAAAGTACACCCAGATGAGCAACATGAATGCCTTGCCAGCTGAGAAACTTTATATAACTGAGTGTACCGACACAAGCTGCCACATTCTAAAGAACGGTGTCTAGTAGCTTCCAA